>CM034058.1:5632954-5798597 GCA_019804595.1 Bruguiera parviflora
CACTTCTTTTATGATACAACTGCGTCAAGTTTCCACCTTTTAGATTTTAGCCCCCAATCCCCCATCTTTGTACTCCTTTCCACACGATTGCTCACTTAGTCAGCAAACAACATATCATCCGTGTCAGAATTTTGTCCTAGACAGCGGCACCCGCGGCGGTGTTGGCGGATTTTGTCTGCGGGAGTTAACAGCACGGTAGATTCGTTATATTTTTTATGGTTTCTAAATAAACAAGATTTTTGTGGTCTCGCCAATGTGCCAAGGTAGTCATATCTTAATATGTTAACCATTTAGTGAAAGAATGGTCTGCAGCTTCTCTGCATTGTCTAGAAACTGATCTTTAACCGAGCTGAATCAATTACATCATTTCTGCAGCTTCGTTTTGTTTTTAGGTTCATTGGTTCTTGTCCCTTAATGCCGAATGATTTTGGCAGGGTGAGATGGTCCTCTTGACAGGTGGCAGTTTGAATATACCAGTTTTGTGCATTTTCTTTCAGCCCTAGTAACACAAATTGAGCTTTGTGTGATTCTCAGCCTTGAAATACCATAATGTTAATAAATATGATTCATCAGTCTTGTTGGCTTGACTTTGCATACATGTGCTTGTCTGTCCAAGGTGCGAGGTGAAGCGATTTGGGGACTCTTCTGGAGTGCTTCCACAAGGCGACATCAATCGCATTTGTAATTCAAGTAAGAAGATTTAATGATAGCTTGAACAGACTCTTCTGTATTAGTGGAATTGATTTCTTAAAATGCTCCTCTTGCCATCAGTGAGATGGAAAAAATCTAGTCTTTTACATCACTTTACTCAAGGTATTTCATATCATATGCTAACCATCCCATTTTCATCTTCATTATTTTCCGTGCTTGGCTAGGATTAATAATCCTCATTCAGGCATAACCTGATTCTCAATTTCCACCCTTTTTATCTTATCTACGCTGGATGGTTCAAAATAAAGATACGCCGATGGAGTTTTGTGTAACTGCAAAATTCTCATTAAGTTAAAAGGGCAAATTCTACCGTATGATGATTAGACCAGTAACACTTTACGGTGGTAAGTGTGAGGCTGTAAAATAGCAATATGTTCAGAAAATGAGGGTGGCAGAAATGAGAATACTTAAATGGATGAGTGGTCACTGGAGGAGGAATAGAATTGGAAATGAGGATATACGTAGCAAAGCAGTTGTAACACTTATTGGAGATAAATTGAGAAAGTGTCTAACGTAGACTAGCAAATGCTCCAATTAAGAGGGATGGGTTGATGGTGAAAGGAGAGGGGGCAGGAAGGTTTAAGTTGACTGGAGAACATTTAGTTAGGTAGAATTTAGAACAATAAGACCTCACACCTAATATAGTGTATGACAAAAGATTTATGTAATTGAACCCAATTGT
This sequence comes from Bruguiera parviflora, assembly GCA_019804595.1. NCBI lineage: Eukaryota > Viridiplantae > Streptophyta > Magnoliopsida > Malpighiales > Rhizophoraceae > Bruguiera > Bruguiera parviflora. Next base: position 5,634,348 of record CM034058.1, read on the forward strand.
TGTTGTTGTTGTTGTTGTATTATCTTATCCGTTAACTTATAATCTCACTGCCTTGTTTATTCCAGGCATACTCCAACTTCATCACTGGAATGTCTAATCAGACTGTTAGATTCTTGAAAAATTATTTGAAATCACAGCATTCATTTGCATCCTTCTTGAATTTCCTAATCCATAACTATGATTTCTTGGACTCATTTGTTAAGTCACAATGCATCTACAGGTACAGTTCCTTTTCACGTAGAGTTGCATTTTAGTGTTGGAACTATGTTTCCAAATTTTTTGAAATGTTTTGTAGTCTGACTTATCCATGGTTTTTTGAGCATGACTCTGGGTAAGACGTGCTTCTGTTAAACGTTTGTCCTTTTCATGATATACCCTCTTTTTAAATGACGTTCAACAACCTGAGATGGGCACTCCCTGGGGTTCAAAAGGTGTTTCAACTATATGAAAAGTTATTGATAGGGGTGCATTTATTCATGTTTCAGGATGGGCCTGAGGCTGGACAGACGGTTCCCCGCGTTCACATCCATATACTCCCGAGGAAAGGTGGCGACTTTGAAAAGAATGATCAGATTTATGATGAGGTAAACATGAAAATTCCCCTTCATATCGCTCTTCGTCTTTGTGATGCTGTAATGTTGAATTTAACATTCCTGCTCCTTTGATGCAGGTAGATGAGGAGGAGAAAGAGCTAAAGCAAAATCTTGATTTAGACGAGGAAAGGAAAGACACGAGTCTTGAGGAGATGGCTCAAGAGGCAGATGGATACGGGTTGCTTTTCTTGTAGGTCTATCGAGGATAATCTAAACATGCTTCATTCATGAGCTTGGAGATGCACATTACAGTGTTCTCCATTTTGACATTTTTAATCATCAACGCCAGAGTTTGGATTGTGTGTAACAAGACTTATTTTAAAATATAACATGGGAAGATTTGATCGATGGTATTAGTGGGGAGGGGGTGAATTTTGAATAAACTCAGTTCTGTATGCTATGAAATTTGTAAAACCATACAGCTTATAAAAAGAAAAGGGGTTGAATAACTTTTAAGAAGAAAAAACCTTGGAACCTTCTGCAAATTGTCAAATCTATATTCGTGTTGTAATTAAATTATGCTTGAAACTTTTCTATTGTGTTTGAAGTGAGGGAAAGGAAAGTGACTGGAGAGGACTGCTGAACAATGGCATATATGCTTTGATGTCTTCCAATTAAGGATTGTCCTCATCGTCTGAGTTACCATAGATAAATTTACTCAGAAGTCTATTCAAAGGAATTTTTGGTTCCACGCCTCCCCGCTCGCTGCCTTCCCCCTCCAAAGTAAAACCTCCGAGCTATATGCTTGCTGGTCTGTTCGCCACCAAATTGAACTGCATAAGAATTTGGAATAAAGTAAACTTAAGATAATAATAATAATAATAATAATACACATACCTACTAAACAAAAAATATCTATATATATGTTTGAACTTCTTCAGAGAAACAGAAAGGATTTCATCCTGCTTTCCAATATTCTTACAAGATAAATGCATAAAGCTGAAAACCTTCGGAAATGATTTTGGGTTTGGGGGGCAGGGGCGAAGAAAAGCATGAACAAGATAAACCTGGCAAAGTAAAATTTTCAGACATGATTTTGCAATCTTTTATTTTTTTTTTCGCCCTTTCCTGGATTCATTAGAAAAATAAGAAAAAAAAAAGGTGCAATCTGATCTCAGAAAAGTGCAATTAATAATATACTTCAAGATTATTGATTCCAAATATACACAACTGGTAATTTATAAATTAAATAGTTTGTTAAAAAATATCAAAAGAAGAGATGTAAGGTCAGCAGATGGGATACACATGCAAGCAAAGCCTTGCTGCATTGGTGTATCATTCATTTTTGGATCACAAAACTATCAAAGAGAACTTGTATAAGTTGAGAAATTAACATATCGATGCTTTGGTTTTGCACGGTTAATATTGATCTGGTATGCTCCCCGTTAACAGTGCAAATCAATTAAAGGTGCTCTTTTCTAAATGAGGAAACACAAGATAGGGAAGATTTTCAAGCATAAAATCCATGGACAGCCCTATTGATGGTTTTTACATGGAGCATGCTCTCTATTGGCAAACATCCCTCCCCAAAGATTCATGATCTGTATTACCAAATCATGGCATCATACTTTAAGCATTGTATCTTCTGAAAAAACCTAGAGGGTCCTAATTTTGCAGAAAATTGTTTCATATTATTCCAGACCTTTGGCATGCTTTTGTCCATTACTTATTGCCTTAAAAAAGGGCATTTCCACTGTGGGATCTAGAAAAGGACCAGACATACACAACCTTACCCTTGTTTTTCGAAAAAGGATGTTTTCAGAACTTGATCCCGTGCCCTCCAGGTCCCAATGGCGTAAAGATTTACCATTACGCCAAGGCTCTGCCTTCACCTTATTGCATTAAAGCGAACTTAATTAGAATGGCTTAAACAGAAGAAAAAGAATAGATCCTACCATCAACAGAGAATAGTCTTGTACATCTCTAAGCAGGAGATGCTAACAAATAATATAGACCAGAAATATGAAGAAAAGTTATCACATTGAAAGCCAATAAACGAGTAAACATTATATAAAGCTTACCTGCAAGCAGCAAAAGCATGGCTCGCAGGACGCGAGGTGAAGCTCCTTTGCCAAACTATGAGCTGCAATTTCATTAGCAATCTCCATCCAAACTGGCAACCATCTTCTTCACTAATCTGTTAGCTTCCCATAGCTCACCTCTCGAGCAGAGTGAAGCAATTGCAGAATAGTAAGAGTCAAAGTCATTAATATAAGATTGTTTGCATGAATGACTAGAATTTCCCACCATGTTACCAGCATTCACTACACCACCGGATGCACATTCTACATCACTTCTCTCGTCTGACGATACTGCACCAGGAACAGCCACACTGGATGCCTCTGTTTCGGGAAGCTTATGTGGTTCAATTGATTCATGATAAAGACCAGAACACTTCTGCACTGGGAGAAACATAGAGGCAACCTCATTTAACACTGTAGCTGCTTCTCTTATACTTCCTTGCTCACATAAGAAGCCTAGAAAACTCTCTATTGACTCTGTTTCAACCTCAGCATTCACCATTTTTATCAGCTCAGCGACAGACTGTGACTGAAGCATTTCTCTCAAAATGCTTCTGGCCTCTTCCATCCTCCCCTTTGAACACAGACCCCTTATCAAATGCAAGAAGCCCAGGAAATCAGGAGAAAGACCTTTCCCCTTGTACTCAGAAAAGAACCAAAGAGCCCCCTCCATGTCACCTTTTTGACAGTAACCATTCAGCATGGTACTAACTGTAAATTCATCAGGATCAAGGCATTTCTTTTCTATACCGTCCACAATCTTCAAGGACTCCTCTACTTCACCAAACTTGCAAAACCCATTCAGCAAAGAATTATAGATGCGGGTGTTTACTTCATGGCCGTTGAGGAGCATCCTCTCAAACAATTGCTTGGCATCCGACAAATGTCCTTCTTTACATACACTGTCAATTAGTGTTGCATACGTGATTGTTGAGGGGATCAAGTCAATTCTCTCTAATGAATCAAATATCTGAAATGCTTCAAAGAGACAACCCTGCCTACAAAGGCCATTTATAACTGAATTGTGAGTAATTATATTGAGTTTAATTCCCTTATTTTCAGCAAAAACACAGAGATCTAAGCCCTTAAGAAGATGTCCTTCTTTGCAGAGGCCATTAATGATGATAGAATAATCAGCCACACCCATGACCGGTAGATCTTCAGCTTGCATGATAACTTCATAAACAGCAAATGCTCTACCCTTCTTTGCCAGTGTTCTCAATGCGCTGACAGGAAAAGTGATGGCTACATTTTTTTCCTTCAGCTTGCTGTGAAAGCAAAGAGCATTGTTAATATCCTTCAGACACAAGTAATGCAGTAGCACCTTACTTGCCTTAGGTTCAATAAGGCCACATTCTTTCAAGAAGTTACACAAAAAGGGCTGACTAAGCTGAAATTCTCCTTCTCTAGTAAGCCCTCTAATGATAGAGTAGTAAGTCTTGCTTGTCAATGTCAACTGGTTCCTTCTTGCTACCATGTAAACCTCACTTGCAGCAATGGGAAATTTCCTCTTGCACAATAAGTTGATAGCATCATTACACATGGCACCAAAAACATCCAATCCCAGCTTCTCAATTCTGTAAATTAGATTTAGAACCCCCAGTGCAGAGTTGTTGTCCTTGACAATTCCCTTGATCAATTTCATGTAGATACCTAAATCCAAAGTCATTCCCTTCTCGCAGAGTTCAATAAATACCTCAGTGGCCACATTCACCATACCAGTATTGCAGAGCCCAGTAATAATACAATTATAGCATGCATCTGAGGAGGAAAACGGAGTTGTACTAAGCTCATCAAACATTTCAAGTGCTTCATCAATTCTGCCTAATTTGCAATACCCATCAATCATTGTACAATAAGTGACTGAATTGGCAACCAAATCCATTTCCGTTTCTTGTTGCAGCATTCTCTTGTAGACTGCATGTGCATCTCTAAATGCCCCCACCACAAAAAGTGCTTTGATAAGTATGTTACACATAACAGTATCCATGACAACTCCAGCTTCTTCTGATCTGCGTTTGACATCTAAAATCCCCCTTACATTCCCTTCCTGGGCATACCCATTTAAGAGGGTGCTATACACAACAACATCATCTCCAGGCAATAGCATCATCCTTTTTGAGAAATGATCTGCATCAGAAGTCCTCCCAATCTTGCACAATCCCCCGATCAAAGTATTGTAAGTGACATTGCTCGGGATCCCCTTCTTCTCCATCTCAGCAAGCAGCTGAAAAGCAAGTTCAAAATCCCCTCTCCCACAAAACCCACCAACCAAAATTGCATACGCGAACTCGTCCATTTGGATCCCAAAATCCTTAGCCATTCTGAACACTGCAAATGCGTCCTCCATTTTCCCTCTATTGCAAAATTCCGACATAATTTTAGTGTAATCAACTAAACTGTGGAGTCGCTTAATAAACCCACTTTGATTTGGTAGCAGCAGCGTCTCCATCGTGTCCCGGAATTCAACCCACTTTTCTTCTACGCTCTTCTGTTCAGATGCTTTGAAATTGGGTCCGTGGCGGCGGCGGGCACGACGGGGACCGCCGCCCTTCTGGATGTAGCGGGACAATAACTGAAAATATCCCATTATTTTGGGATTTCAATCGCAGCACAGGAAACTAAGCCCACATATACATGAAGGAATGAACGAATGAATATCGATCCTGACTGAAATAAATAACTAAAAAGAACACAAAAAATTATAAAAAAAAACAAAATTACCAAAAACAAGCAACTGAAATTCAACCTCTCTCTCTCTTCCTCTCCCTCCCGTTCGTGTTTCAGACGGGGAGAGTGCGACGTTTGAGTTACGCATTCATTGACACTGAGACAGGGTTGCGAGAGACCGTGAGAAGGTTACTCTGAGATAACAACGTCCAGGTGATTTAAGTTTTTTTAAGTCAAAATTTTTAATTTATTTTTTTATATTTTACTGTATTTTTAATTTTCATTCGCAATTTTTTTTTCTTTTTTTTTTATCAAATCTGATTCTTTGTATTTTCTATGTCCATAATTTTGGTTCTTTTTTATTAGTTTGTTATTAATTTTATCATCTCAGTATGTTATGCCAGTTTCTCAATAAAAATTTGGATGCACATGTCATCCTTTCACTAAATGTGACATTCAACTAGGAAAAGTGGTTAGCTAATAGAGTGTCCAAGTTAGGGCTCCACTACTCTACCTACAAACCCAAAAAAAAAAAAAAAAAAATCAAAATTTTTAAGTATTTACTATTAAGTAATGTTATAACAACTACATGACCTATTTGCTTTTTTCTTTTCTTTTTGTTTTTTTTTTTAAGACATGTCTACCATCACTTCTATAAGTTTTACAAATACATACTTGTGTAATGCAAATATCTCAACAAAATTAATTTATTAACAAGAATAAGTAATGGTACTCTAGGATTGACAACAATGAACCAAGAATTTGATGTGTTTGACAATTAAGTGTTCTTGGCAATTTATGGAACAATGTTTAGTACATTAATTACACCAAACAGAGTTTCATTAATCAAGAAAAATAAAATTTTTGTAACAATTTTTTATTCTTTATATTTCATACATTGTATTTCTAAAAATTATAAAAAAATATATTAAAAATTAAGTATAATAATAAAAAATATATTCTATTAAGTATATGTTAGTGAAAATTTTAATTATAAAAATGTCATTATAAATAGTCAAAACTAGTTTATATGCCTTTATCATTCAATTTTCATAATGTGACTCATAGAAACCACTCTTAACAATAAAGGAGCCAAAATTAATTAGTGAAATTCTTTACGGCGTACTAAAATAGGCAACAAACATAAAAAAAAGAGAAGCCATACCCCTCAACCGAAAAACCATCAAAGCTCTCATAATCACTCTTTTACTATCAAATTTCAATCCTACTAGTATGATTGAAGCCAAAAAAAACAAAAACTTAATAGTTTGTATATTTTAACAAATTACTAATAAATTTAAATAAAAAATAAATAAATTACTGTAATTAGTAATTGATAATAACTTAAAAAAATTACTAAAAAAACCATAAAAGTGCTTGAGAATTAGCATTCAATTTGAACACATACACACATTGATTGTGATGGAAAGCAAATAAGCAACATAGCAAGAACACACAAGAGATTTACATACTTTGACAACCATTTGGCTATGTCCACAGAGAGATGATTATTCTTACCATATGAATAAAAATTGTACAAAGAATACACCCATATTTAACAAACAACCTGAGCCGGAAACCCTTTTACACCCTTCACACAGAATTAATAATACACCCAGATTAAACCAAGCTTTCTCACATTTTCTCTCGAGCTCTCCACAAACCTAAACTATAGCTATATTTGTCTTCGTATAAAAATTCAAATACAAGCCAATAGTAATGGTGGGTGGCACCATCTGAGGGAGTATCAATGGCCGACACATTAACAATATCTTTCCCACATCCAATGGAGAAATAAAGTCTTTGTCACATCTCAAGGGATGACTTTATTACACTTTAATGAAGATTTAATTGTCTGACACATTTATTATCCACCCATTTCAATAAATTATCTTTTCTTATGCACACTATTAATAGGCACACTCGCGCCAACACATCATCCTTCCTTATATACACCATCAATGGGCAAACATACTTTAACATATAATAATTTTTTAAGTAATAACATTCTTCCACTTCAAACAATATTATAAAGAGTTACAATACAATTAGTGTTAGCCTTTACATATTACCTTCGTACCCTAAACAATCTTGTTCTATTTAAAATACTCGACCAACACATGTGTAGCTGTAACAAGCTAACATTTCACCTATTAGTTTTGGAGGCTGATCATAATACATCATTTCTTGTAGCAGTAATTTTCCTCTCCTTCACGTCTGAATCTTGGAAATAAACATGTGCGCCCCATTTCTTTCTTTTTTTTTGCTAGATCTCTTGGGAATTACTATGCTTCCAACCAAATTATATAAGCTTTAATACAATTCTCCCCTCCACGAGATCATGCTACCTTGCACAATTTTCGTGAATTCATGATTAGTTGAAAATTTATAACTAATAAAATCTAACAAACCCAAATATATCATATTCTTATGCTTTTTTGGGGCATAATTCACACAACCCAAAATATGCGTTGTGTTAAGATTGTTGAGTTTGTTGAAATTAGTAGGATTATATCTTGTATATTTTTATATTTTTATGTGTTTTTCATGCTTAATTAATATAAATTATTTGAATTATTCCTTTTATATCTTGATTGACAAATATATATATATATTTTATTTGAAAATATATTATTTTGATTTATACTTTTTATAGTAAAATTTTTAAATTTTAAATTTGAATTGAATTAATAGTTTTGTAAAAATGTTATCTTTTATTAATTTTTTATTATTAAAAAGGTATTAAATAAAATATTGGATAATTTTGATGAAAGATTGAAAACATTGAGAAGATTTAATATTGACAAAAAGTTTAGCTAGTTAAGTTATGTTATTAATCAGATAATTTGATGAAAAAAGAAATGAAGGATAAAAGAAATAAAAAATTTGATTTGGTTACCTAAATTAGTGTTTATAGTTAATCAAATACTAAATATGACTTCTAGTAATGAAGTGCACAAAATTTTAAATTAATTTACTTAACAATGATTATAGTTGACTGGAAATAATTAAAAAAATTAAAAAATTTAAAGTTGAAAAAGTTATAAAAATTAAAATTAATAAATCAAATCATGACTATAATCAAATAATGAGATTGAATAATTTAAAGTATAAAAATTAAAAAATTAATTATTTTTTTAAATTAATTTTTTAATAAAAAAATTAATATCTAATGATTAATTTTTTATTTACTTTGTAAGAGAATTTGAAAAACTCTTTTGTAAAAAAACAAGTAAGATCTTAAATATTTTATATTAAACTTAGTATAAGATGAAAATAAGTGATCAAAAGATCAAAAGTTATAAGAGATAAAAGTTAAATTTATGTAAAGTAAGGAGTGTTTTATAAAAAAAATAATAAAAAATAAAAATTTAAGTGTTAAATCAACAATTTATTTTTATAAAATTTTTATAAGAATTTTGTTATAATCAAATTAAGATAATCAAATATAAAAAATTATCTTCATTAAGAAAAAAAAATAACAATAGAATTAAATTTAAAAAAATTAAAAAATAAATATAAAATATCAATTTAAGTTAAATTATTTTAAATTATTATACATAATTTTTCCTTTTTTTTATTTTTTATTTTTAATTAATTATTTTTTTTATTTAGTATTAATTATTTTGTTATTTTTCTTTAAAATTAAAATTAAGCATGAGTTGAGAGATCAAATCAATTAAATTCAAGTCACCAACACACCGTTTCATAAAAGAATTTTAATCTTAACCATTTCAATTCTCTTGATTTCACGAGTAAATCCCTCACTAAGTGATACTAGGCAAATTGTATGTTTTCGAAACATTACAAAGTAGCCCTTCCTAGAGCACACATCTAAATCTAGCAATTGTGAGGACATCGCCATTACGTACCACATTCAAAGAATGTCCGTCACCATTATCCTACTGTGCTTCATCATCCATCCCTTTTCCTCGAGGAAAGTCCCTTTTAACAATATCATACTCTTCACAGTAATAACATTCCATAGCCTTTCCTCTTACCTGAGATTTGGACCTGCTAGTCTCAAATCTTTTGTTAGATCGATCTTCCTAATTCTTACTGCATACAACAGGTGTAGGTATATGCCCTTCCTCTAAGTTAGTTATTTTATAGATACTCCATGACAACAATGTTCTTTATACCTGCTTCGAATTCACTGTTTTTTTTTTTTTTTTTTTGGTTTTTCATGCATTAAAGTGATAAACAACTAAATTATCAAAAGAATCAAGAAGCCAAGTAAGAACTAAAAAGGTCTTATCTTCTTAGTCGATTTTGAATGACATTAAACATACTGATGTGTTTCAGTAGATTTGCACCTTCTTCCTCCATCTTTAGTTGGTGCAATTATCGTTTTAGATGCAATTCGTTGGCCAAACTCTTGGTTAAGTGTAGATTTTTCAATTTCTTTCATAATTTCAGTGTAGAGTCCACATCCAAAAAATTGCTAATAATATTATCAATCCACCAGTCATCTTCCATTTTTGCTAATTTAATACTTTCTCGTAAACGACAACTTTGATATCACTTTGACAAAAAAAAAAAAAAAAAAACCTACAAAATACTCAAAGATTAAATAATTTATTTTTTACAAATAATATATATATATAGAAACAAAATCTGTAAGAATTATTTTAAAATAATTCTAAAAAATTAAATTATTATTTTTAAAAAATTATATTAAATTTATGAAATTACGTAAAAATAGTAAATTTTTTTTGGGGGTTACATTAACTCAAAACAAATACATATGTATGCAACGTAGTGTTTTATGATATCACGCTTTTGACCCACCATGGCTGCCGCCGCCGCCGCCGCCGCCAGCCAACTCCTCACCGCTCCCAGTCCCCAACTCTTGACCATTTCACCCGACAGATTCAACCGCTGTCCTTCTCCATCTCCATCACCTCAAAGTCCGCAGCTTCTCAGTTTCTCCGCCCGGGCCACTCTCTCCTTCTCGACAGAGGAGGGCGGTTTTGCTGGAACACGCCACGTGCGTATTCTTTTCTTTTATTATTATTATTATTTTATTAAGTACCGTTTGAATATTTTTTTGTCCCCCCCCAAAAAAAACCTATTTTTGAAACGAGAATTAAAGATACAAGATTATTTTAAACAATTTTAAAGGGTTTAAATTATTTTTAAAAATTATAAAAGATTTGAAACTTCTGAATGATTTATTCCAATTTAAGTTTCTTTTGATCTATTGCAAGTAAAATCGAATGGCTGGAAAGGGCCGAAGGATATAAATTAAAAGAACCAGAACAGATTGCCGTACTAAAAAAATAGTAGGCCGAACTGAGCTCAAAAATTTCTTATGATCTTTCGAGGTAAATTATTTTAATAAGAATCAAATATAATCTAAAATTAAAATAATTAGAATTTTGGCCCAAGAATCACATTTTTTGTTTTTTTTTTTTTTCATATTTGTGCATTTGATATGGACTTTCGGGAACAAACTGATTTTCCACAAAATGTACACAAACTAAATCAAATATAGCGTGAGATTATGTAATCTAAAACATTATAAAATCACAAAAAGTTTATGGAAAACTAATGTTTTTATGATGATTTTGCAATTTGTTATATATTTTCAAAGATTTTCGAAAATGTTTTATTTAGAGATAGATGAAAAACAAGAGAAAATAAAATAGTATGTATTATAACACGAATAAAATTAATATTAATAAAAAGAGTTAAATCGAATGGATTAGTAGATAAGTGAGAAAATTAATTACTTTCCTCTTATAATTTAGAGGAATAGATTCGATGAGCCCCAACCCACAAAAAAGAAAACAAACAAGAACAAAATTCTTTTTCCTCTCCCATTTTTCCCTTTTTTCCAAACAAAGGCTTAAAGAAAAATTCGAATTAGATGCCACAGATAGCCGCATTACTTTGGAATATTTGCTTCTATTTCTGTACCAGGAAAAATTAAAAAATAAAAATAAAAAAATTATCAGGGACTTCCTTTAACATAGATTGGAGCATGAGAAGATAGAAAAGAACAAATGCAAAGCAGCTGCTTTTCATATATATATATATATATATATATATATTTATATATTTATTTTAATTTTAAAAAAAAAAAATTCTGTGTGCAATAAAAAGCTGTGGACCGTAGACCACACAGAAGAAAAGCAAAGTTTATATTTAGTTTCCAGTGGCTTAAATTCGTGTGTGTTTCATAGCAAATAAATAGGGAATGGCATGTGCATCCTCGCCAGCCACAGATACAAAAGTGTCTAGCGATTACTGACTGCGTCTTGCTTTGGAAAGAGTTCTAAGCAAACCCTTAAAAATCTTCCAAAACCAATAGCAATTCATTATGACCAAAACAACAGATACCACAAGCAAGCTGTAGAAGCCAAGAGGAAAAATTTGCTTCACCTGGTACCAGAAAACACCCAGAAATTAAGACAGAAAAACACCCAGAAATTCAGAGAGAAAACAGACGAATGACACGCCGTGGCGACCATCTAAAGCTGAAGCAGCGTTATTTGCGACATGAATTTGCCATTTTTATTTGCTGATTATGAACTTATTCAAACTATTGAAGAATTGCGGGTGCAAATTTGCCTAGATATATGCATCAACTTCTTGCTTGTGTGAACAAAAGAAGAAAAACCAATAAGAATGTCTCTGCATCTTTGTGCCAGATCACCAATAATTCTGAGAAAGAGTTCCAAGTTCTAGCATGCTTCCTTTGCCCCAAATACATAAATAAATGGCACCAACAACAATGACTGTATTCTTTACTTAACAGGTAATCCAATGTAAATATAAAATCCAGACTCGTGTTGTAGTGTTTTCTTTTTGGCAAATCATCAGGATTGTCGCATTCAAAGCAGTAGGAAAAAAGGCACATGAGTTCAGAAGAAGCATTTATTCAAATTCTCATAAAGCCATGGTTTCCAACTGAATCACTCGAAAAGATTCAGTTCTCTACTTATCGGTGGAGTTTCAATCTAGTAGCATCACTCACCTGATCAAAATGGAAAATCATGTGGGAGTAGAAGATGCCGAACAAAAGGATCCTTGCAACCTATAGGTAAAGATGGTCCTCATCAGTAAGATTAAGGCAGAACAAACAATTACTTTCAAAAGAGGACAAAGCACGATAAAAATGATACAGCAGGCTTCCCGCTAGTGTAATGAATGTTTTAGTTATTATAAATGTGAATTTCTAATGATCCAGCTTTGAACAAGCGAACAAGTTGAGCCACATTTGGTATTCAGCAAGCCAACAGTAGTCCAGTAATGATGTGAGATGCAGGAGAGGAGAAAACAAGTAAATCACAACCAGCCTTTGGGAATATAAATTACAAACATTGGTAACTGGAATAGAGAAGACACAATGCTTGCATCTAGAATGAGAAGATAACACGTAAGTTCTAAACATCAGACTCCTATTCCCGTACAAGAGAAAATTGCTTTCATGCCCAAACACCCAATACTTGCTACCATCCATGGTCCACTTTTAACAAAAAAGCAAATTATGCAGCTCACTTTGCACCTGGCCTGTAGTAATGGCACAAAGCAACAGTACTTTTGTCAATCAAGTAATATAGTTAGGGTTATAGAACATCACACACAGGTGTTTATACTGATTCTACTCCCTTTTAAAGAAGTTCTCTATACCAGGTTTTCACCTGTAAGCTTGTTTATCCACTTGCAGCCTCCCTCTATATGATTTACAGTACATTTTTTGGCCATGAGGTCAACACAAAGCTAAATCTAGAGAATTTCTCATATTTTCTTTCTTGCTCTTATCCTCTTTGGCCTTGTTTCCCAACTTGCTCTTCTATTATTCTTCTCACTTCTAACACCTTTCCCTTTCCCTCTATTTTTCTTGCATCCATTTTGAATCATTTTCTATTTCAACTCTAGTATCTACCCATGAACATGTGGTTACCCAGTATCATCAAATAGATTTGGTATCAGGTCACACGGATCTGAACTGGTCCCTCATTGCATGCTAAACAGAGTAAGGTGGGTAGTCTCACTAACAAATGGCTGTTCTTCCTTCAGCCCTTCCTAAAAGTGTTGGATTTTTTTATTTTTTATTTTTGGATAGATGAACTGAAAGAGTCCAATAATTCTTGACTCATTCTTGCTCATAAGAAACATATTAGGAAAATTTTAACTACCAAATATTTTTCCGGAAAAAAGAGAAGGTAAAGGATACCAAATAGATATCCTTGTACTACAGCTACATTGGCAGGTAAACTATTAATGCCTGAATGTAATCATGCAGCACACCATGCCGCAAATGAGCATACTGACTGATATTTGCAAGCCACATGAAATTGCAAAGATTTTGAGTTAACCAGTACCAGCCACACTAGAAACAGCATGACTCCATTGCAGATGTACAATTTGGAGTTTTTCCGACCAGCATTGTCCAAATACCTGAGTATGCAATTTCCATAGTAAGTCAGCATTCACATCCAACAAATAAAACATAAGGTATATTTAAATACCAAATTTACCATCTCAAATTTACGAAAGGGGTCGTGATCTCAGTGAAGAGAACCATCAGTATGTAAATCTGCCCTTGACCACTTATGAGGGAGAGCAATAATGAATACATAGATATACAATGGTGCAGGACCTTGTATAAACAAAGGAGACAGAGTATAAGTTGTAAAACCAATGTAATCAACTTCTAGAGGGCAAAAAAGAACTCTCAGCATGCTCAAGTTAATTAAATTTCAGAGACAGACAGGACGGCCACACAAACTTGTTCAGATAACCCAAAATTCTGCCACCATATGTCTCAAACACTTCCAAAAGGCTATGAATGGCCAAGACCAAATAACTCTAATCCAGAGTCTGCAACAGACAAAAATAAGTGCAATGCTGTTTTTAGCCCTGTCCTCCCTGGTTTGATCAGAAACTATAGATTTTGTCTAGGACACAACAGCAAACAACCAATATTTTAAGCATGCCAATTTGTTACTTACATACTCCAGACCACCTAGTGCTGGAAAGCACCAAAGAATCATTGAGAGGTCTGACAAGAAATAGCCAATGGAGATCTGCACGATGTGCCAAAATCATTAAAGAAGGCCGAAGAAAATGCATGTCAGACAGCTATAAAGAATACTGGAATATTTGCCACATCAAATAACAAGTAAACTAATGAGCTTACCATCAAGATGAGGGGTCAACAACCAAAAAAAGAAAGATGTGAGCAAACTGTGCAATTATGCTATGTAAAACACACCACTGAAATTGTTCAAATTTTTAAGAAAAATTGTGATTAACTGTTTCCAATAGATGGGCACATGAGCCCAATCAGTTCTGGTGAGAAATTACAAAATTATGTGACATAGCACCAGAAAACCACTTATGTTGAGATTTAGTAGAAGGAACTAAGAGCTCATGGTAAAAGAGTTCATTTGCAGTAGTGGTTATGGTGCAACAGTAATGGCACTAATGTCAAGGGGTTTAGGTTCAAATCCCAAAAATTCATTCAACTTACATTCATAACATGTGCAGAACTAAAATACCTTTCCAAATTTAGTGCTAAAAACTACATCTTGGCTGCCATAAGTATGTCACAGGTAAAATGCGCATGCAACCTAATACAATCTAGATTTCTGATGAAGAAATTAGCAATCATTCAGATTCTTTGTTATCCAAGTTGCCAATCCTACATCCTGCTCAGACCAAATTTCTCTTGTGTTCTCATCAAACAGGAAGTAAACAAAATTGCTGCTCTCTGCTGCAAAAGTGCACTAAAGCTGTTGGTTGTTGATAAAACAGTTGATTGGAAGAAGTGAATGATAAAACAGTTGCTGATACTGTTCATAATGCCCAATTTCATCATCTTTCTGTCCTCAGTTTTACTTTCAAAAATTCCCCAAATTTCCAGCCCCAAAAAATGTAATATACTAAGAACCATTTTAGGTTTTCTAGTTTGGAGCTCTCTGGGATCATGAAATATAGCACCTCTTCTAGAATACAATTTCAAGATTAATCATTATTCTCTCATATTACTGCTACTAAGTGATATGAACCTGCCAATTTTTCCATCACAATCTGGATATAACAATCAGCCCATGCAATTAACATGATGACTATAATATATCAATGAATATGTAACTGCATAGCTGAGCAAAATGAAAATTTGTCTATTTGGCTGGTAAAAGAGCCAGAATTTATGATGAAGAAGCAGTATGATGACTTTTGCTTCATGAGCTTACCCCAAATATAGAGTTTGATAGAACTGAGGATCTATTAACAATCAAATCATCTTGAGAGTCCTCATCAAAAAGACCTGACCACAGCAGTAGGTAGAGAGAAGCTGATGCTACAACAAGAGCATGTATAGTTGAGAACCCCCTGTAGCAAAAAAGGGTCAGATTTTATGCCCACTTGGAATCTGAAGAACAAATCACACACATAAAGAGGGATAGACATGCAAACGAATTATACCGGTTGTTCCATTCAACTTTCTGAGCATTGCTGAGCTTACCATATCCTTTGAAGCACAGGAAGCTCATAAATCCTGTAAAATTATAAACCTTCAATTGCCAAATGGCAAATTAGAAGCACCCTTTGTCAGCAATGCTAATGGATAACAAAGGAGAAAATTATGACAAAAAGGCATGTGAGTACAAGAAATCACGCCAATGATACATGGCAAATTCAGTCATTACATCAAGTTTTAAGGATTTAGAACAAAGAGATTCACATCCCCTTAAAAGGAAAGACAAACTAAGCAGTTTTTAACAAGGCTAAAAGAAGAACGGCATGCAGCACATTTCTACAAGGCAATTGGTTTGCAATCCACTAGAATAATCAATTTAAGTATAAGATCTTATAGATGATTGTACATCTAACAAAACAAAATGATAAAAACAAATAAGAATAAAAGATTGCTAAGATGGTATGCTGCTCTTGCTAGTGTGATTAGAATTAATGGTAACATTAGTAGCTTTTTTTTTTTTCTTGCGAGTTAGCAAACATTATATAAATTATGAAAGGCATCGATGTGTATCAATCAATTCACAAAGCCAGAACATCATTTAAATGATAATTACTCATCAATACAGAAAAACAGTTTTGACTGTCAGCATAGAAATGTCTTGCATACATATTCTTTTTAATGAGGGTTTTCGGACAGGAAATAGCCTTGTGACTCGGATGGACTCTATTTGTTTGGCTTTATGAG
The DNA here is from genome assembly GCA_019804595.1 of Bruguiera parviflora. Lineage (NCBI taxonomy): Eukaryota > Viridiplantae > Streptophyta > Magnoliopsida > Malpighiales > Rhizophoraceae > Bruguiera > Bruguiera parviflora. Next base: position 5,650,811 of record CM034058.1, read on the forward strand.
AGGTGTCAATGTCGCAAACTAAAGACAGTTTCAAATGTGGCCGTAGAGTACAAATTATGGGGTTCTCGTGCTCTCTCTCTCTCTCTCTCTCTCGCTGTATACCTCAAATGATCACATTAGTTAAGCTTATTTACACGAATTCATTAGCATCCTTCAAAAACTAAACCTACAAAACGAATTCCCAGCATGTCTCCCAGACAACTGCATTTCACAACTGACAACAGATGACGTTTCCTAAGAAGAGTTGGTTTAAATCTCCTTAGATATATATATATATATATTATAAACACGTTCGGCCTGCTGGTAGAAGGCACCAAGTAAGACAAAGAAATGACTTGAAAGTAAGACAAAGCAATTAAGGATTGAGGGTTTGTGTTGTGTAAAGCGTTAACGAAACCAGAAACTTTCGACAGGCAACACTTACAGTAGTGCACATAATGATGCCGGAAAAGACGGCGGCCAACCGGTGGAATTCTTTGCTTAGGCCGCCAGCAGCAGCAGCAGCAGCAGCGCCGGACGAGATGGATGCTACTCCGAGTGCCTCGGGAAAAGGCAAAACCGCCATAACCAGTGAGCAGTCCGACTAAAGCCCAAACTGCTTCTTCTTTCAACTACGTACTTCTTTCATTCACCAAAAGTGACAAAGAAGGAGAAGACACAGAAGAAGAAGACGAAGAGGAAGAGAGAGCCGACCCGCGATCCCCACAAGTCTTTGGATGGACTAGCCCTTAAAAAGACCATGACTGTCTCCACCCCCCCCCACCCACTAAAGGAGTGGACCTCATAGTTGATGTGATATTGATCATGACGACGATGTATTTTTACTTATCTGTATATCATTAAAAAAAAAAAAACAAACAAACAAAAAGACTGATAAAAAAAAGAAAAATTGAGCAAAGACCCCACAACAATGTTTAAATTTAAAATATGTTAATATTTAAATTTAGAGTTTGATTAAAAAAAAAACATACAAAAAAAAAGGCATACACTATACATAACATATTGGATATTATTTTATTTTTTTCAATTTAATAATTATTTTATTAAATTACATTATATTATTTTTATTGCTTTATTATCAACAATTTTTTTTCAATTTAAACGCATTATTATCAATGCAAAAGATATGTTTGGTGTGCAACTAATAGTACAATTAATTAAGATTTTTTTAATTTTGCGTTAATAATTCTGTTTTTTCTTCTCTAGCATTTCAGTCATCCTTGTAACCAAAAAAAAAAAAAAAAAAAAAAAGAAAAAAATACAAAACTTGAGACATTTTTTGAATTGCATCGTTATAGGTTGACAACCTTAAAATTAGACCCATGTACGTAAAATTGACTCACTTAATAAAATTAATTGCATCAATCTGTAATAAATAGTCAGGCCATGTCCTGCTTTTCTTCTTCTTCTTCTTCTTTTTTTTTTTATATATAATAATTTAAAAAATTGGATGAAATATTTTACTTCTTCAAAACACATCTTACCATATCAAAAAGAAATATCCACATCACTTTTCTCACTTTTCATGTTACCCTCTAATCTTTTGCCTAATAGGGCATTTTATGGATAATTTGTTTTAATTATTCGGTCTTCAAAATACAAAAAGAGCTATGGAACATTGTTTAAGAGTACATAAATGCAATTGATAATTTGTGTCGAGTTGAGAAGCTAAATATGCTTTTTGCCTATTCTCAATTCACTTTAACTTGAACTTTTCGCCGAACTGCCATAACAATGTGTCAATGGCAGATTGTATACAGACCCTAACCCCTAAAATTGGAGCAGGGGTCTTATATTTTTGACCTAAACTTGAAAATAATCCGAACTTAAATAAGTCAAGAATTTTTGGGTCTGGTCGAGTTGGCAAGCTAGATTTTCTTTTTTTCTTTTGAAATAACAAAAGAAATAAAATGATAAATTGTGGGATTTGAAACATTAATCTTATTACATATGAAAAACAAAACTTTTATCATTTCAACTATCAAATTTATTTCTTATTTTTTTTTCTTTGAATTTTCTACTTATCACTCCACGCACAGGCACACACACACACACATAAGTATGCATACATACCATATACACACACTGCTATATATAATATAAATATAAATAATATATAGAGTATAAATACAGTCTTTTAATAAATATATATTATACTTTTTAATTAAGCTTAGAGATCTTTTTGGATAGTCTTACACATACATACTTTGATACAAGCTAATAGATAAAATAATAATAATATATTAATTAAACATTTTACTCTTATTTTATTATACATTAAAGTTTATATAAAAGATGTATATTATTATTTTTTATTTTGTATACAATATCTTGTACTAAAACTATACAAGTATTTAATGTATAACTTTTTTTTTTTTTGTCATTTTTAACTATTAGCCTTCTTAGGCCACGAAATTAAGTTGGAAGGGTCTTCAACCCCCGACCAGTTGCGAAAGCATGGTGTATATACATGAACCATCCAATCCAGGTGCAAAGGCAAAGGACCTGGCCACAGTGAGTGGTTATTCTAAACCAGTTTGCCTACATGCTATTATTTCACATCAGAGACGTCTGGAAGCCAGTAAAACTAACAGACACAATATCCACAAAACAAACCATACGCAAGCTCTTTAGCTCATTGTAGTCCATTTCTAAAAAGCTCTTAGCATATAGGACTTCCAACAAAAGGCAAATTAGCAACACTCCGTTATCTCTGTCGCAATTGCCTAGTAGCCACCTTGAATATAAGCATTCAAACGGTCCAGCTCTTCTCTGTGTTCCCTCACCACAGCACGAACAACATCTCCAATGGACACCATGCCAATCATTTGGCTATCATCAACAACAGGAATGTGCCTGATACGGTTATCTGCCCAGCATGAAGGGATCCAATCTTAAACAATCTTTATTGTACGAACAATTCATTGACATATCCTAGAGAGACGAGCACCAAGTAATACCTGTCATCAATTGCATTGCCAGTAAAACCTTGGTGTCAGGTGTCACTGTTATAAGATTGTTCTGTAGCCACCATGTATGGCATCTGCCTGTAAGCTTTTAACCAAGCTAAGTAAAACATTTTCTCTAAAAAGGAAATAATATCATACCTCTTCAGTCATGATATCACCAACCTTGGTTGACTTGGATGACCTTCCCTGTACTATGATTTTCCTAAGATAGTCTAGAATTTTTCAACAAATAAAACAAGCTTGTGTTAGTGAGTACACCTGTCAAAGCATTTCTTTCCTGTAAAAACTCCGAGTTAGAAGAAAATTAAGTAAGAGGCATTCCAAAATTCCTAAAATGGGCACCCTAGTATGCTAAGCATTCTTCTTCTACAGGAAAGAATGAAATTGTTGATACATTGCATGGAACTGTCAAGGTGAGGCTCACCTGATAGTTTTTCAATGCCCACCCTACCCAAAACTCTCCAATTACAAGGCATGGTTATTTCTGTGTGCACCATCTTATCTCTCATCCAGAGGACAAGGTTACAAGTTGTCCAAGTATTCTTCTGTTGACGAATTGTGAAAAAAAATAGGCATACCAGTTCATCTAACCCTTGTTGATAAATCAAAACTTCACCATTATTTATGCATTTGGGAATGCCTATGTATGTCGCTCCAATGCCATCATGAAAAATAGAACACTAATGCGTGAAAATTAAGAGCCAACAGTTGTCTCCAATCAGAAAAGGTTATCAACTTCTCAAGAGGCATCAGAAGAAAAATTTTGGTGTCCAAATCCCAAATACATTAATATGAAAAGATGTGAAATAGATTAAACAGGTCATAAATTTAGAAATACCCTTTATAATTGAGTCCACATAAGACAAAGTCTTTGCTAAATTAGCTCATTTGTAATTGAGCCAGCAGCCAAATGCATGGTAAAAAGCCATACCCCCATCTAACTGCCATCCCATCCAAGAAATTAGAGAATGAACTATAGAAATCCACATCAATGCTCCAACCACAATAAAGGCTTTTGCACGGGAAAAAGCCTTAGTAACAAGCTTCTGAGTTCAAATAAAGCACTGTTGAAGTACCTCTCTCTGTGATGATTCCTGCAATTGATTTCTGCTCCCCAGGTTTCACAACCACCAAGGCTCCAACGTTGTGGTGTGTCATCTATAGAGAAGTACTCTAATTAGATACACTGCATAAGAATTAGAAAGAGGCACTGGACCTTCCAATCAAATGCTCAAACAGCAAGAACAATAATAAATTAAGCAAAAGTCCATGCATTACCGATTTCACAGCATCATAAACAGTTTCATCTGTGGTGCACCAAAGCCAAGAGCCGTCTGCACCTTTACCTTTTGCTTTCAGGATGTCTGCAATTCTGGTACTTTCAAATCCTTGCTCTTTAATACTAGCAGGTGAGGCGGACTCAAAACGTAAGAATGCGAGAGGCTGCAGTACTGGGTTCACAACACGGACATGTTGCAGAAGTGCATTCTTGAAAACAGTTCCATGCAGGAAAAAAGAACGAGCTACCCTTTGCATCTTTCCTGACATAAAAGAGATGGCTTGAAGAATGTGAACACACGCAACATGGCCCAATACCATATATACAACATTTAGAGCATCTGGGCACAGCAGGTTCTGAAGGGGGGGAAGTGCTGTGATTAGATGCATGTATATACATAAGTGTGTGTGTGTGTGTGTGTGTGTGTGTGTGATTTTATGAATGTTGAAACCTTCAAATTAGCTTTTTCTCAAGCAGAGAAAAAGTGCAAATGATCATAACATTTTGTTTTTTTTTTTTTTTTTCTAACTCCATTGTCATTGAAATGAACCATTTTCTTTCTATACCTACAAAAGCATAATCAGATCATTCCTATCTGAAAAATTAAATAATTTCTAACAGAATACTGAACAGCTTCATGCATTGGTCTAGCAGAAATTAAATGTTAGCCAAAGGGGTGGGATGTAACTCAGTTGAATGCCTTCCCAGTCTCTTCCCCCAAATATTACATACAAACATGCATACATGAGTTACTGATTAAGGAAAATCCAATCTGGGACAACAAAGGGAGGCCATAGCAGATCTGTTGACTTGATCTGTTTCAAAAGATTAAATGGAAGAGCAGAGCAGACAAAGGAAACAAAGATGGCACCTGCTCTCGCTTGCTAAGATCAGATCTGAAGAGATTCCTCTCAAAACCACTTTGTTTGTGGTTGCACCACAACTGACCATTCGATGAAAGCGGGAGGCAGAACAGCACAACCAACGCAGCCTGCTAGTTTAGCTTTTCGGGCTACGGATAAGGATGCATGGTGCTTTCGGACCCTCCACTTTTGTCCAATACCCACCCACCCAGCCACTGTCCAACAATTGTATTTTGATTTCGGGACAAGATAGCCTGCAGACGATAGTATAAAAACTGGGAAATTATTATATAACATCCAACCAACCAAAAAAATAAAAATAAAAAGAGTATATAATTAAATTAATATAACATTACTAAAAAATAAAAATAAAAAAACAAAAACTGTTTATATTCGGAGCTGCTAATATTAAATTGAAAACCTTGAGAGTTAAATAATGAGGCAATTTTTTTTTAATATTAAAATTTTAAAAATAAAAGTGTAAGTTATTAATTAAATTTTAAAATTTAAATTTTTAATTATTAAAATAATAATAATAATAATAATATATAATTTATTGCAAAAGGGGTTGAAATTCGGTAACCTAGCCAAGAGCTTCTTCTGCCTTCGCGTTGGCATAGCCTTTCACTTTCGCCGGGTCCACTCTGCAAACTCGATCTCTCGGCGTCACATAAAAGAGAGTAAACGATTGTTTCTTGCTTTAGTTACTTTCAATTTATCGCTAATCGTGTCTGTATAATAAGAAAGAAGAAGGAGGAGGAGGCTGAGGAGGAGGAGGAGGAGGAGCAGGAGGAGCAGGATGGGTTTGAGCATGGAAGAAACGAGAGTGGTGTATTCACTGCTGAAATCGGAGCAAAGGCCATTGGATGAAATAGTTGCTGAATTCTCTTCCCAGATCGCTAGACCTCGCTTCTTCACTGCCTCCTATTTTCTCTCGCTCCTCTTACAGGCAACCCCCTCCACCCGCACACACGCACACGCACACGCACACGCACAATTATCTTCTGTTTTTCTTTTTTGGTTTTATTTTTAGACAAATGAATCTCTGTGTGTATGTGTGTCAGTCGTTTGTTTGGTGGGTTCTGGAGGGCTTTGGATTTTGAGTTCTTGATTTGTAAAAAGCTAGGGTTTTCAAAATTCGCGTTCCTTTGTAGCTTATAAAAAACCAAAAAAAAAAAAGAAAAAGAAAAAGAAAAACACATCTTGAGGTAAACATCAAACTCATTTCAGTTTTCTCGCCTCTGGATTTTGTAGTCAATTATCAGCTTCGGACCTTGTCTGAGATTTTATTCCGCCAATCATGATAATGATGTTGATAATAATAATAAACACCAGCAATCCTAATAGTATTCTGTATTTGCGCCCACTTTTTTATTTTTTTCACTTTGCTTATTCTCTTTGTGTTTGTGCTGATTGATTGATGGAATTTAATAGTAGTTCTCATTAAGTATGGTGATGGAGTTGGCTCTGCGGCCTCACTTTTGTATGAGGAAGTGTGTTATGGTTTAGTCACCGATAACTCGGATGATTCTTGGCTGCAGGACAAAAAGATTCTCAAGTCCACTGAGCGCTTAATATCATTCACAATTCTTCATCAGAGTTATTCCTCCCAGCAGTCTTCCGTAAACCCATTCATAACATATCTCATAGACGTAAGTGCATAGGTCTATGCCCGATTCTCGCTCTGTATCTTTGTATATGTCAGCGCTTGCAAACCCATGCAGACGGGTGCAGATGTGAATTCATGTCCCTTTATGCTATGTGTGGACGATAGTTGCTAAATTTGAAAGGGCTTCTATACTTATAAATCGTCTTGAGATTTTCTTAACTTTCCTGGACAACAACTGTTGCTGTTTTTGTGCAAAATTGAAGTTTTAGGTTTGAATATACTCGTAAACAGTTAGTAAGGAAAAACATTAATTAACTTCTTTAATGCTGCTACCGATTGGTCGAATAACTGAATGATATGTTGGAGTTCAGGAGATCTTATCCCATCCTTGAAGATGTTGGAACAATCATATGTCTAAGATCCCTGAAAATGAGGAAGCCATTTTGGATTTCTGATCCTATTTTTGAAAACATTTTTACTTACATACATACATACATATAAAATGTCTCTTGTAGTTAACTATTTCTCTTAAAAATTATACTTACCACGTGAGAATTGTGATGTATTGTTTTTGCTACGTTGCCTGGGCGTGTAACAGGCTGCATGTAATGATGAAGCTGGAAAATGTGAGAGGGCATTTGTTCTCCAGTTGCTAGGTTTGGATGGCACCGGTGGTAATGAGGTATAACTTTCTCTTTTCAGCCATTTCATATTAAATGATCCTATACAGATCTTTTAAGGGCACAGTGCTTTTTGACACATTGGCACGTGACCAACATGTGCAAATAACTGATATCATCATTAGCCTGCTATTTTCACATGATAGCTTTAAGTTTTTTCCCTTTTTTTTTTTTTTATTGGGCATCTCGAGGTAATTTGTGAGGTCTATATGGTCAAAACTCTTAACTACATTGCATTAATTTTGCTTCATGTCTATGATCTGGATAAGTTTGAATGTTGGCCCACATTCCAACAGCTTAAATTTTTGGAGCTGATAAATATTTGAAAAATAAAACATTGTTAGACTATAATGGATTGGCTGCATTCCTCAAAAGTGCTAAAGATTCATTTAGTTATGTATCACAATGTGTGTACTATGGATTTATTGGAGTTGTCGTAATGAATGGTTAAGGTGTTAAATTTTATTTGGTCTAGGTGATCATCACCTTCATGTACACTTGGTAGATGCTAGTTTTCATGTTCCAACTTTTTTCATCACTTCTTTACATGCTTATTCGTTGTATTTACAAGATTATAGTATTTGGGTTTTACTTTATGTTATGCTGATGACATTTCTGACCTTTTCATTATATATGCATTTCTACTTGTTATTGACCTCTGAAGAGGAGTTTGCTTAATTCTTTTATTCCAGTTTCTCAAACAATCTGTTGCAAACTACATCAAAGTTTTTGATCCTTCAGCCCATGTAAGTTCCATAACTTCTCTCATACATTCAAGGAAAAATCAAGCTCTCAAAAAGTTATTCTTGTCTGCCCTATGGTCAATTGGTTCTGACTAGGGTAGAGTTTGGAACTGTTGGCCCTAGAGATGATCTAGCACCATTGAACCAAAGCTCATTTTACACTGCTTGAAGGGTGACAAAATATTTTCTTCTAAAGCAATTTTTGTCAGTTTGTTTCAACCTTTCTTCTTTTTTGAAATGAGTTACCCACTGTCAGGCTTTCCCACAACGCGAACAGTTGCAGCATCAGTATTGTGATAAAGTCCGTCAAGAACCATATGGCCGCTTTTTTGAAGATGTGTCAATGAAAAATGTTATTCTGGACCCTGATGTGCCACCTAATTGTGATGCAAGCTCACAAGAGTACGCCTCTTAGATTGATGGAATACTTTTAGAGACTCCTAGAGAACTTTTATGCTTTGGTGCATTGTTCTCATAATAAGCCTAGTCTTGTAGGTTTGATTTGCAGCCTGGAGCTAAGCCTAAACTTGGATCTGGTGATAGAGATGAGACTTTAACGGAATTGCTATCAAAGTTGTCCCTAAGGGGAATCAGTCCTCAGTGGAACAGGCCTCGTCCACCAATATTGCCAATACAGGATGGTGAGGTGAGTGTATCTTATGCTTGGGTGTTAAATTGAAAACTGGAATCTTTTTTGCTTAAGTTTTTTTTTCCTTTTCTTCCTTTTTTTTTTCTCTTTTTTTTAACAGCTGGTGTGGCTCAACCCTGACAACAGTCATGAGCTTGTTTGGGATCATGGTATGTGTGCTGATACGAGCAGGGGAGCAGCAGTTAAGGACTTAATTATGAAAGCCTTGAAGGGGCCACTGGCACCTGCACAACAAGAGGTTCCGCTTCTCTTGTATTATTTGTTTTGTTGAATCCTAAGACACTAACTTTAAAAACAGTCCTGAGAAGCTGGGACTATATTGGTACAGGATTTCAAATAATAAAATGCAAGCAGCAATATGGCCTTTCCATAAATTCTATCATATATGAATGCTATTAAGAAAGTTCTAGATGCTATGTAAATTCAATGAACAGGACCGCCTTTGCCCATGTGGAGTCTGGCTCAACACCCTGAGCTTCAATTTTTGTGCAAGGCAAAGCCTAGACTGGCATATATTAATCCTCTCAAAGATTAACTAAGTTGAAGGTTTATTAATCCCAACATAAGTGTTTAAGGATGCTATGATTTATGGCAATTGGTGATTACAGATGTATCATTTTGATCGCTTCTTGCAGTTCCCATCATTTTCATAAAGAAAATATTTCTGATTTTTTTTTGGTCCTGTCTGTTACTTCAATGACATTTGATTGAAGAAATGACTTCAACATTTGCTTTGTTTAGCAAGTCTTGGTAGAGTTGACAAATGACCCTAAGCTCATATATCATTGTGGAGTGACACCAAGGAAGTTACCTGTATGTGCTTTGACATACCCATTTTTCATTGGATTTTAAGCAGTTTCATATCCTGGAAAATTGAAGGCCCTGTAATGTTTCTTTCAGGAATTAGTGGAGAACAATCCCCTCATTGCTTTTGAAGTTCTTACGAAGTTGATAAATTCTCCTGAAATTGCTGAGTATGTTACTGGTGCATGGACTCCCTCCCCCGTGCCCCTCCCCCCCATCACACACACACCCACAGCCACAGCCACAGCCACACACCTTCAAACATCTGATGGAAATTGTATTGTTTTATTTATTATTCTTATTTTTTTTCATATGCATCCAGCTATTTTACAATACTTGTCAGTATGGACATGAGTCTACATTCAATGGAAGTTGTCAACAGACTTACCACAGCAGTTGAGCTTCCAAAGGAATTTGTGCGCATGTACATAACTAATTGTATATCATCCTGTGAGAATATTAAGGTATTCTTTCTGTGCATGTTGATTAGTTGCTTTTGTTGTGTTTGATATCATGGTACATGAAACATCTTGAATTAGAAAAAGAGTTAGTCAACATAAAGAGATGGAATCTGAAAAAGGGCTACACAATTCACAGGACTCTGCAAAAACTATGATCTCTAGGTCACCATGGAGTAAGCTTAATGCGCATTGAGGCCCATATTGAGTTCAATAAACCTGAGGGACAGTCACTGTGCTCGGAACAATTTGATGACCATAACGTGCCATTTTGCTAAACAGCCACTTTTTTCCAGCATTTTTTATTTTTATTTTTATTTTTTTGGTCTTAGTAGGAGTGTTTGCAGCCACATGGGGAGGGGATGATGAGACGCTGTTGAGGGTTCAAATCTTTGCCAGTGAGCAAGAGGCACACTGCTTCTTGCCATCTGGGCAAGCCTGGGTTCTTGCAGAATTTTTGTTTTGTTTTTTTTTTAGCAAAATTTCTTCTCTTTTTTGTCCTAAACTGGGGTTCGGTCCGTGTCACTGGGCATATTGCGATACCCATGTCCAGAATGCTAGCCACCATACTCTTGGCTTATGGTTCCAGTTGCACCATGGTCACTGTTCCTCCTTTTCACAAAATTCTAACAATCTCTTGGATCCTTGCAATTAGGGCTACTCATGGTTTGTTTAACCAAACTGAACCTGAAAAAAGTATGAACCAAACCAAAAACTCAGTTCAGCTAAATTTAAAACTGAAATCAAACTATGTTTGTCAGTTAACTGAATTTTGGTTTACTGAATAATCTTTATTGTCTTCCCTTCACTCTTTGCTTCTTCATCCAAACCTCTGCTTACATTTGGATGAGTAACATCAGCACTTCCATGCAATACAATAAAGGGAGACTCACATCATGCAACTCTTGGCTCAGATAATCTGTCACTCTCAGAAGCTCAAGAACTGTCCCTAATGTTGGCTTTCCCCATGTATGTCATAGGATTCATTTCTGCAGTTACATTCTTTTGCTCAACTATGACTCGCACAAAAGATCTGCACTTGGAACAATGGCCAGGGTTGGCAAGAATTTTTCCATGGATGTCATCTAAGGAATTGCCATCTGGGTTTTATATTAACAGAGATTCTGCACATGGATGCCTCCAAGACTGTACATTTATAGCCTTAAGGATCTGTAAACTGAATCAAAAGACAGACAGCACCACTCATTGAGTCATCATACAAAATAAGAATGCAAACGATGAAACTCCGGGTCCTGCTTGACAAAATGGAAGAAATTGAGACAATCTTCAATAATTAGATCAACATTGGTAACATGGGCCCTGAGGCCTGGGATCTGCCATGGCATGACAACTACTGTCAGCATCTGGCAGTGGGCAGTAGGGGCAGGCGCATAGCATCAGCGCCGCTGGAGAGATGGGGTTAGGGTTAATGGGTTAGGGATTTGTGTTTGAGGTAAGTGCTACTGAAGTAATGATCAAGAAAAATGAGCTGGCTGCCTGGGGCTAAGGGCCTTCAGTGTGATGTATTATTTTTGAAATACAAACATGATATCATTTATGTAAAGGACTTTCATTACTGGTTTTAGTTGTTTTGGTTCAGCTAGCTACTTTTTTCAACACTAAAAACTGAAATTGAACTGAAATTTTCAGTTTGTGGTCAGTTCAGTATTGGTTCAGTCAGTTAGCCAAAGTTTTTGGTTCTTTTGAACACCCCCCACTTACAGTTGATTGACTAACATTTATAATTACTCAGAAGTGTTGTTTCTAGGCAAGCTGGATTTGTTGGATTTGTGAATGACAAATGTGCATGGTATAAATTTATTGTCCAAAGGATGATTCCAACTCTTCTTGTGTAGCATGCATTATTCTGGGGTTAGCTCATTTTATTTGCTGGGTTCAAAATTTAGTGAGATCATATTTTAGAATCCTAAACTCTCTCCTATTTTTCAGGATAAGTACATGCAGAACAGACTTGTCAGACTTGTTTGTGTTTTCCTACAGAGTTTGATTCGTAATAGAATAATTGATGGTCGGTAAACCCTCTCTCCACTTGTCTTTACACCTTTTATCAAAAATGCATAAAGACTTTGGTGCTGTACATAACAGCAAAAACTAAAGACCTTAGATTTTGGCTATTAGTTATGATGAGATAAGCAATCAACCTAATTGAAAAACATGGTAGTAATCTGATTGCTGACTACTATGTATTTCAACTAGGTATTTTTCTTCTTCTGCTTAGGCTCTTGACAGTAAATGGTTTGGATGATGTTGGAAAATCATGAGAAATCATGAATTCCCCGGGACACAGAGATCAAGTAATCGGCATTTTGGTGATATATGTGTCTAATGTTCATTCAATTATATACATGCAATTGGGACTGGCTATTGGGAAAGCGTGCATTTGCTTTGGAGTCCGATGTTATGATGCTTAAACCTGACCATTATTTCTTGGTATATATTTTCTGGAGTTTGATTTTTGACGGAGTTTGTTTCGAGCATTGATGAATTGCTTTAATTGGCTTTACAGTCAAGGATCTCTTCATCGAAGTCCAAGCATTCTGCATTGAGTTCTCGCGAATTAGGGAAGCCGCTGGCTTATTTAGGCTCCTGAAAAACCTGGAGACCAAATCTTCTTGAAATCTTGTGCTTGGGCAGGGCAGGGAGGAAAACAAGATGAAGGAGAAAATTAGGACCAAGGGGGATCCTAATGTTATATCTTCTGTTTATCTAAGAAGTGAAGAGTATATTATTATTATTATTTTTTATGAGGGAATTTGTTGCAATAGAAATGGATGCAGATGTTGTCTACAAGGTCGTGCACCTGTTACATACACTGTGCATTGTGATTTTTGTAATCAAACAAAGTGCAAGAAGCATCATTAAAACTTTTTTAAAGTATAAGAACTGTCATTTGCTCATTCCAATAATCAGTATATAATGATAAACCAGGAATTTTACTAGCAACAAAACTAAACAAAAAAATGCTTGATACTCAAAAGACTCGTACAACACGAGTTCGTAGGTTGAATTTCGGATGGTAGAACTTGAGAAGCATTCCCTCTGAATCTCTTGGGTCTTCGGTTGCTTATTAGACTAATCAGTCAATCTTGTGTAACTTGTGGACGTCTCCACGTTACGAAATGATTTTTCAAATGGGGTCTGACGAAATGCTAAGGGCGTAAGTACATACAAAATTAAAAACATGGCAAGTGCATCTCATGAGAGGGTAATTACTGTCGATAGAAGACTTACGTGCTTTTTATCAAGCTATGAGATGTGGTATTGGCGGTTGCGTCATCAAACGAAGTTGAATTTTTTTTTTTTTTTAATAAGTAAATAATGTTATTGTAAAATAGTGTGTATATATATCATTCCATAAATATATCAGGCAGTGAGTTTATTATCAAACACTCTTAAATGCGATCGCATGTTTTTTCAAATTTCAGTTGCTATCAATCCAATGACATGTCATGCCCACGCAACAATGAATTTGCTGAATATTACTTAAATATTCCAATATACAGATACAGGTCCATCAAAAGTGAGAAAAGAATTTGTAAATTGTCATATTTTTTTTTATAAAGATTTCATAGTGCACGTGTAAAAATAGCATTAGGAAAGCATTTCGCAGCGCAATTTAAATCATTTTGGCAATATTTAACAAAACCTGTTTTTCGTAAACCAAAACTAAACACCTTCTTTTTTTTTTTTTTCATGAAATGCACTGAGAAAATTTCTAATTCACCGCGTAATCTTTATAAACGAGAAATAGTAATGTGAAGGAATGAAATATGAGAAGGGTATTTATTGGTTAAATAATAATAAGAGTTAAAATTTGAAATAATATGGTTGAAAATTTATGGTAGTTAATATGTCAAAAAAATTATGAACATAAAGATGTTTTTTTTTTTTTGGGAATGATAAGAATATAAGTAAATAATTCAAATTGAATTAGAAAACTAAATTTTGCGGTTAGAAAAAATGAGGATATTTATGAGAAGGGGATTTATTGGTTAAAAGTGAATAAAGGTCAACTAAAGGGGAATTGACAGTTGTATTCAATTTTATTTTTTTTTCTCCTTTTCTCTTAGAGGAGTTTGACAGTTTCCCTGCTAAATTCTTACTGGATGCTATGGTCAATTATCATTATAATTATAATATTGAGCTATGGTTACCTCTTTTTAAATTCTAATAAAATAAAGGCCTTCTTGTTCTTTTGCAAGTAGACAATGAGGAGTAAGCAATTTCCCCATACTGGTGTTCATAGACATGTTACTCATTGTGCCAGACATCAGAACAGGGTAAGATGATTTCTTATTCTGTTATTCAAAACAATATGAACTCATCTTGCTCTTGCTGGCATTCACAATTATGTACTGGAAGCCGACTAGTCCACAGAGCGAACCTTCTCCACGGCCAGGGTTGGTAAAATCGCGGTGGCCTCACCATCAATGGCAAGGTGCTTGCCGTTCTTGAAGCACTTGGTTGAGAATTTCGCACTAATAACACAACCAAACACCTTGATTACGTGAAGCTAAACAGATAAAGAATGCTTCGAATGGTCGGAGAGAAGACAAGACAGAGAGAAACAAAAGAGTTGACAGTAGTGGCGCTCACATGTATCTCTTCTTGTTTTCTCTTATGCTGACAGCTTGAATCTCTCCAACGACTTCATCTCCGACGTACACAGGTGCTTTAAAATGCAGACTTTGGGAAACATAGACAGCTCCGGGCTGAAAAAAAAATAATAAAAAAAAACCCACACATATGAGTTAAAAATTCATTGACCCCATCAATAAACTTAGCGTTCTAACATCAAATAATTACTATTGGGGAGTTGTGGGGGGGGGGGGGAGGCGTTCTTACAAAATGGGATGCAGTAATACGAGGAAACAGTGCAGCGACAAGCATTCCATGAACGAGGCGAGCATCGTAGCCAGCATTTCGTGCGGATTCGTAGTCGAGATGGAGAGGATTGAAGTCATGGCTGACCTTGGAATAGTTCAAAACATCCTCATCGGAGTATAACCTTGTTTGCCTTAGAGTGTCCCCAATTCTAAGTACACTGCTCGTAGCTGTCACCACCGAGCAGAAGCAGCAGCGTCTCCTTGAGGCGACCCTCCTCGAAAGCACCTCCTTGACGAGCAGCATCTTCTTCTTCTTCTTCTTCTTCTCTCTTTTTTTTTTTAATTTATTTATTTCTGACAAGCATTCTGACAAACACTTCAAATGCACAACTCAGATGGCTCAACTAACCCTCCCACACTAAAACACACCCACACTCCACACTCACACACGCACGCACGCATAGAATTCAGTTCAATTCAATTAATAAGTGAGAGACTTCCCCCCCCCCCCCCGGCAAAAAGAAAAAAAAAACAGAAACAAAAACAAAAATTCACCGGTTTTCAACAATAGCTGTCGTCTAAGGTTGGAAAGGAGCGTTTCGCTTTGGAACAGCCACCAGCCAACTCTCATATAAGATTTGTCTTGGTTATATATATATATATGGCTTCGATTATTTTCATTACTAAAAATTTTTAATTTTTAGATTAAGTTAATCTAAAATGGCTTTGCACTTAAATCTCCAAAGCCCAATTTAAACCAAAAGTAATTTTATTTTACTAAAAAATCTCGAATTCTAACTTTAACGACGAATATAAAATTTATAAAAAATTCAAAAATTTATTTTTATTGTATAATATACCATTAAATAAATTTTTTAATTCAAAATTTATAAGGTGGTCAGGGAGTTCAACAGTAAGTTAGATTCATTGCCAGAACATTTTACAGTGACCTGATCCCTTTACGTAAGTTTCAGACAATATTTGTTCTAACATACAGAGTTTGCAAATTTATTTGTTATGTCATCACTTTCTTTCTTGGTTGTTATAACTTAACAAAGTTTGCAAATTTACTTGTTATGTCATCACTTTCTTTCTTGGTTGCTATAACTTAACAAAGCTTGCAAATTTACTTGTTATGTCAACACTTTCTTGGTTGTTATAACTTGACAGAGTTTGCAAATCTACTTGTTATGTCAACACTTTCTTGGTTGTTATAACTTGACAGAGTTTGCAAATCCACTTGTTATGTCAACACTTTCTTGGTTGTTATAACTTGACAGAGTTTGCAAATTTACTTGTTATGTCAACACTTTCTTGGTTGTTATAACGTACAAAGCTTGCAAATTTATTTGCATGTCAACACTTACTTTCTTGGTTGTTATAACTGACAAAGTTAGAAAATTTATTCATTAACGCGGGGACGACAGAACTCTGTTGTTGGCTTCTTTCCAAATTGTACACAACCAAGCCGACGCCAGTTATGATCTAACTATGAGGCGTCTCTAATTGGGTTAGGCAAAGAATGCCTGTGCCAACAAGTGGGCACACGGCAAAACTAGAGGTCCGGTACAAAACATACCATTAATGACAAAAACAATCCCGAAATTGCTCTATTGACCAATCCCGAAAAGGCCATAACATTTGCATAATAGGGGTGAAAACATGGCGCAGGAGCATAACTTCTGTATACATGTACCAGAAACCACGACACAATCGTGAAAGAAAACCATGTCGAGGCCAACAACGGCGAATAAGAAGGAACAGAGATAAAAATGTATTATTGAAAGACGACAGGTAGTTCCAACTGCAAAGTCAGTCGGGACCACAGTCAGTCGGTAATGTAGCCTAGCAGGCTCATCACTTCCACTTCTTAAACTTCCCTCCAAACGTTCCGTGCTTTCCATGCTTGAACTTGCCTCCGTGGTGCTTAAATTTGCCACCATGCTTGAATTTCCCATGGCCATACCCGTGCCCATGGTGAGAACCATGAGGCAGGTGATGAGAACCATGAGGCAGGTGATGAGCACCATAAGCAGCGGCGGCGGCGGCAGCACCACCTGCAATCACTGCTCCCAATCCACCACCTACGGCATAAGAGAAAAACATAATCACCTTTTAAGGTACGCGCAATTAATGAAAATCAAATGCCAGTGATAACAGAGACCTAATAACGATTAGGAAACATCCCATTGGAGTATTGCAAGCAGGTAATCAGCAAGATAGACCAGAATTGTTGAGCCTAGAATTATTGTTACAATAACAATAACAATAAAATAAAATAAAATAAATCAGCAGGGAAACCTGGATGATGATGTGAAGCAGATGGACCGGGAGGGTAGCCAGATGGCGGGTATCCAGCAGGAGGATAAGCAGCAGGAGGATAAGCAGCAGGAGGGTAGCCTTGTGGGGGGTATCCTTGGGGAGGGGGATAGCCCTGAGGCGGGTATGCTCCAGGTTGTGGCGGGTACTGTCCAGGGGGATATCCAGGAACCCCATGACCGTGTCCGTATCCATGTCCGTGTCCGAAAAGACCCTTGTCGTGTTCACCGTCCTTGTCCTTGCCTCCTCCCATATTTTCTTAACAAAAAGAACTAATTCTGCATACACATAAAACTGAAGTGGAAAGTCAATCAGCCTAACAGTTCTTCTGGATCTTCCCCAACAACACAATCACACAAAAAACAAGAACAGCACGCAACGTAATATTAAACCAAGACAACAACAAAGATCATATGTAAGAATAGTCTTGGCTTCTTGGGGGCATAACTCAAGAACCCATTGTCTGCTCAATCAAAATCCAAAAGCCATACTGTTGAACAAGTCGTCATGCTCAGCAGCTGCGCGTTTGCTTAATAAAAAGCACCAAGTCACCGTAGGATTGATTAATTATTTTTTTTTATTTTTTTATTTTTTGATTTGTTGCAGAAAAAATCAAATCCGGTAGACCTAGAGCAATCAAATTAACAATGGAAATTAAAAACGAAAAAAAAAAAACAAAAAAAAACAAAAGGAAAAAATAAAAAAAAGTAAATCCCCAGTTATGTAATATAAAAATAACACCCCAGAAAAATATAATCAATAAAAATTTAATATATATATATATATATATATATATATATATAGAAAAGCGAATCTGAACAAACAATTACAGAGAGCTAAACGGACACAGATCCAATCGAACAGATTCTAAGAGATTAAGAGAAAGAACAGAGACCAAAATGAAAGGACTACCGGAAATACTTTTTGTTTTTTGTGTGTTTTCTTTTTTTTTTTTCTTATTTATCTGCGATGTGCAAATGCAGCTGTAAAGCAACCCATCTTTGATCTACCAACTACGACAGCGTCCGCTAAACAGAGAGAGTCTCCGCATATATAATTAATTAATTAATTTATTTATTTATTTGTTTGAATTCTTCTTTATAGGTACAGACGAACACGTGTTAACTTCTAAGTGAAGGAACGCTAATTAATTGTATACGCGTTTCCTTAATTTGAGGGATCGACACGCGTCAATTTTGACGAGTTTCCGTCCACTCCTTCCTTTTGCACCTATTCCCCGAGTCTTTATTCACTTTTTTATTTACTTCCCAATATATATATATATATATATGTGCGTTATATTAAAAGATATAAATTTAATTATCTTAACATTAATAAGAATAAAGTAACGAAAGTACTCATTCTTTTATTTATTTATTATTTTTTAAAATTTTGAAAATATTATTTTAAAGAATAAAAATTAAAAAAATAAATTATTATTATTTTTTAACATTTTTTTAAGAAATAAAAATAAAACTTCGAAAGTAACTTTTTTTTTTTTACCTTTTAAAAACATATATTTTGAAAATAGTTAATTTTTTTCTCTTTTTTATTATTTTTTTTGAAAGTGAAATTTGAAGGGAGTTGTATTTTATTTTTATTTCTATTAATTTAACATGTTTATTATATATATTTCTATTTTTAATTACATCCATGGTTCTAGCCTACTCACCCATTAGGTTTGAAGGGTGCATATATATATATATATATATATATATATAGAGAGAGAGAGAGAGAGAGAGAGAGAGAGAGGTTCTGAGATGATAATCTCACGTTAGTCCATCTAAATCACTTTACAAATGCAAAATATAATGGAATAAGATTAGTTTATTCTATACCATCACGTCATGTTTTATGTACCGAACACATTCTGAAATGACTGGACGAAAATAGAATTTTGCTTGGGACGACTTTGAGTGATGATGTTTCTGAGGCAGGTCATCTGGGGGGAGCCTCGAGATACTGTACAAGAGAGCTCGCGCGTTGGCACCTCGCAGACCCCATTGATGGATGGTGTTTGACGAGGCGGAGGAGTGGATCAACACTGCATTTCTGACGTCGCTCTCTCCCTCCCCTTTGGTCGCCTATTAATTGACGTTCTTTTTAACGCATCCACCCTTGAAACGAGAGCTGCTCATCAGGTTGAATTTTGCTTCTCGAGTCGCATTGAATGGCGTCTAAAAGATGATTTGATTGTCCTCACTTAGAAAGCAACTTGACAAACTCATGGATGCCAACCTTGTCCTTGTCAAATGAACCAGAAAAGAACTAGAAAACTTCTATTCAGTCTTTTGCAATGAAAACAACGAAACCCAAGCAAACCGATGGCGTGCATGTCTTTTAAGTGCAAAAGAACTCCGAATGACTTACATGACGGACCCCTGAAGCTCTTGCTGCTCTCTCCCCTCACATGAGACGCAAGACAGATGCTTACAAGTTAGAATCTCATTTTCCTGAAGCAGTCAGACTGATGATCGTGACGGTGAAAGTGACGTCTACTTGTCCAATGACCATTAGGCTTTGAAAAATCGAATCAATGTCTAGGGGATTTCTTGAGTCTGCTTTTTTTATGGCTGTGATGCCTATCCGAGTTGGAATTATCAGACGGACACCAACGGTTGTTTTTGCCCTTGTTAATCTTATGATGCCTGTCAGAATCTGATTCATCGCACGAATCAGAATGCTTGTGCCTGCTGCTTTTGCCTGGCTCATACTTGTGAGAATCAGAATCTTCGAAGGAATACCGATGCTTCTTTTTGCAACTTTTGGAATGCCTCTCAAACTCCGAATCTTCCGATGAACCCGAATCAGAATAATTTAGCTTCTCACTCTTCTTTCTCTTATTTTTCTTCTCCCTCCTTGATCTCCTCTCCCGACTGTCTTTAGTTAAGGATAACCCATCATCTTCAGAAGCTGCCCAAGATTCTCTATTGGGTGACAAATTCCTCCTGTCCTTACTCTTTCTCGGTTTCTTTTTGGGTTTGCTTGGAGAAAAGTTGGTGAGCAACTCTGGCATTCCCTCACCCAGAAACCCTGTAAAATGGATAAAAATCCACAGGAATACGAAATAAAATGCAATCAGAATTCATGCTACCGGGAATAATGCTATGAAAATTTGTGCCACATCCCCCCCTCCTAGAATAAAAATCAAAACAAAAATATGAGGTAGAAGGAAAACCATATACCTCCATATTCATCAAATATATCATCAGCAACAATCTGCTGATTAGGATCATCAGGATCAAAACCCCCGCGAGGAGGACTCATTCCAGGTTTTTGCTTCAACTCCCACTTTAGTGGCTGTAAGTATTCAAATGAGACACAAGATTCATATGTCAAATAAGCTGCACAATACAAAAGAGTTTTCACATGAAAATTACATGATAAAATGTCAGCAAGCAGGAGTAGATGAGCAAAACTGACTTACGTTTAGCACAGAACTAAATATAATTGGCTCAAAGCAGTTAACTGCCCATGTTCAATATTAAAAGCCAAGCCAAATAAATTGTTTTAGCATGTTCCCAGATAAACCCTCTTTACATGTGTACCACTGCATACATGCACGTGCACATTATTATAGCTTTCTGTCTCAAAAGTAGTTCAAGGCAAAGCCTTGAATAGCAAGTAGATCAACCACTCCACTTTAAGGAACTAGGAACAAATAAAAATGAAAATTTGTTCACAGAACCATAATTTCAAACTTTAAACAGATAAAACTGTTACATGATTACAGTACAATTAAGAGGAAATATAACTAACCTCACTAGGATCCGTATGAGCCATTATGGCAGTCAAGGGGTCATCTCTTTTTAGGCGATTCTCTTCATTAGGCATTATTACATCTTTCAATGGACATTCACGATCACCACTTTGGTGACCATAATTTCCACATCTTACACATTTTACATTGCGTATCTCAATTCCGAATGGCTTCACCCTTGCAGGAACACCTGTCTCCAGCCTGAAATTGTGGCACTGTTAGCAAAGTGCAAAAAAGTGCATGCTCACTTTTATGCAAAAGCAAATTCAAGGTAGATGTGCTAAATATATATGGTTCCTGCATTCTCACACAGAATCGTTAGACCTTACATCTAACATCTCTAGTTATTTTCCGCTGAGTTATAGATTGTAGCGTCAACATTCATAATCCTTAAAGATTACAAGCATACAGGACAAAGGCTCAAAGAAAAAGCCCACTGCTCTCACTCAGATCAACCTACATATCATACTTTCATCTCCATACTTATAACCACCACAACTACCAATCAAAGCCCTCACTGACAGTTTGTAGCCACCGTATTCATTCAATTTACTGTAGCAGAAGCTACGCCAAATTACATGATCATGCTGGGACAGTTTTTGGCTACAAGCCACAGGAGAACTTGTGACATCTTGGCTCAAAATTCATATGTCACTCAGTTTATCAGAAATGAAAACAACACCACTCCAATAAATGAAGCAAGCCAAGCATGTATGTGTAAGGATCAGAAAACTCTGCATGTTGGGTGATTGAAACAGTTAAGAATTGGAAATGCAAGAACCATGGCTCATATATATATGACATTCTTACTCAGAGATGGATGGAGCAAAGTCAACAGAGATCATACAGAAATTCAAAACAGGTCAAATATCTTAAGATATAATTGAACTGTGAGGAACATTTTATGTCCACAATCCATAATGTATTTTACAAGGGAAATAAGTCCTAAATGGAGCTGCCATGTGTAGTTGAAGCTCCTGCAGTAAAAAGCATGTTCAGGACCATCTATGCAGCACAAAGACATCCACAAATTGCAAAACAAAAAGACCATGATACCATTTGGTCCAAGGGACCCAATCTAGGTTGCCACACATTCTAACACAAAATTTACAGCCCAGCCCATTCCATAACTCAATTAGTGTCCGACAACCTCAAAATACTTGTATACAGCATATTTATCTCCTCAATGATTGCATGAGGTAGAGATCAAGATAACAGTTGACATGGTACAGAGAAAATCATCCAAAATATGACACTCTGGGCTAGAAACCAAACCAGGTCGCTATGAGAAAGTACAAAATAACAGTTACAATCACAAATTCCATCAATAGGCCTATGAATTTGTTGATATGATGTTCCAAGTTATTAATTAAACCTGACAAATAGGGCAAGAAAAAAGATTTATTTCCACTGCATTGAATGCATACATCATGCCTCTGTAACATAAATTTTGTGGCCCAAAGCTGCACTCAATTTGCAGCTATTTGTTCAGCAACTAATGGTTACAAGGAAAAAGAGTATAATAAGGATTTAGCTGGCAAAATCGCCTAGTTTGACCACATCTAGTTCATAGTAGGTATTCTTATAAGATTGGGGCCCTTTTAATCCATAGACATTTGGTTTAAAGATCAAGCTAACAGAAAGTGAAAATTGTCAATAATAAGTGTTGATGAGCTGTAACTGCAGTGTGAAACTTACCGCGGAGCATTCTTAAGGATTGCAAATTCTTCCTCAGTTGGTAAAGGACGCCCGAAAACATCTTTAGGCCTTGGTTTCTTCTTCTCCTCAACCAATTGATTCATACCAGGTGCTGATTCTAGTGGCCTTGCCAACAAAAAAATAAAAAAAGGGAAGCAATCAATCAGTTACTACTATAACTATTAAGAGGAACATAAGCTAAAATCCTACGTATAAAGCTTATATTAGTTTATGGAAGATTAATTGTTAGTGTTTCCATTTGTGTCATAGGGCCAATCAATTTCCAAAGTTTGTAATACAAACTCTGAATTCTGCTTCCCTGCTTGCAGATCCCCAAACAGTCATAAGATCCCCATAGCTCAAAAGAATACTTGTAATGATACCAACAGAACAAGTAAACCTACATGGGTGTAGTTGGGTTTTGAGCACGAGGGTTTTCGGGTTCCTGTCTTTTCTTCTCATCAGCAATCTCTGCAGCCTTAGCACTTTCGGCATTATAACCAGGTGGACGAACATACATGAAGCTAACAGCTTGCATCGTCTCCATCTGTACCGTGTCAAAAAATTCAGATTCACATTCAACATAAAGTCATATTCAGTGAGAGGTTGAGCAAGGCCAAATATAATGAAAACACGCATACCAAACAATCAAAAGGCAAGGAATTCTGATATTATTTTCATACCCTTTAGATAAAATTTACAGAAAATTAAAAAAAAAAAGAAACAAAGAAAAATGGGGGAAAGAAAAAGGAAAAAGACCTTATCTTTCTCTTTCTTGGAGACAAGCGCAGTCTGGCGGAAGAACTCCTGCTCTTGAGCATACTGGACAGCCGTAAATTAGAGAAAATTAATCCAAATAAATGGGAACTATGCAAGTAACGGTGGCGGGCGGTTGTTCAAAGGTGTACAAGAAATGGGGGAAAAAAAAAAAAAGAAAGAAAGAAAGACCTAGACCTCGCGGGAGACTTCCTGAGAACGGCGGAGGCGCTGGGCGTGGGTCTGCTCGGCGATCCACTTGCGGCGTTGGTTGGGGTAGGAAAGGGGATGCCAAGGCTTCTGGTTAAGGTAGGAATGGCTCCAGGCAGTGCCTGCCTTGTTCTTGTAATCAACCTCAACCCCACCACCACTGCCGCCGCCGCCGCCAATTTTATCATTATCATTATTGAACCTCTTGCTCAGCCTCATCCCTCCTCCCTCTTCTCCCTCCATTCTCGAAGCACTCAATCTCTTCTCCTCTCTCTCTCTCTCTCTCCCCTCTTCTGTAAATTCCTCTGCGACCGGAACCCAGCGACCAGAATCCAACAAAATAAATGCACCATGAGTTCTTTTTATTTTTATTTTGAGCCCTATAACTTTTATCTTTTCTATTAAGTCCTAGTCCTGTCCAGAACAAATCAAACCAGTTCAATTCATAAATTAAAATCGCTATTAACATTAATTATTAGCAAAGTTTAATAGTAATTTAATTACATGGACCCCAGTTTTGTGGACACAACTAAAATTGATATTTAATAATGTCATCATAAGTTAAGTAAATATATTATTAGAGAAATTAAATACTTATATAACTATAATAATTTGTTAAATTTAATCATAATAGAATGATGCGGTTGTATATATTAGAATCCAATACTTAAAATTAGGATTTTAAATTTACAAATACTAACATTTTATATTGTACAAAAGAAAGTCAAAGGGAAAAAATTTTAAAAGTTTATATAATTTCAAAAATTTTCTAATGCCAATTATACTATAACTATTACAAAAATGATTGGATTTTTTTTTAATTTTTAATATAAATAATTTTATATGAATTAATTCAAAAGAATAACTTTTCATCATTTTTAAATAAAAATTATTTATTGTTTAATAAATATAATTGCTTTGTTTTTAAGCATAATTGGTTCGCATTCATAGACTGTAATGGAAAAGTGTTTAAGGTTTTAATTTTTTTACTTTTTTTACTTTTAAATAATTAAGTTTGGGATTAAAAGTTAAGTAAAAATTTAGTAATATTTCTTTTTCTTTCTTTCATAGGGTTAAGTGAGAGTTTAATAATTATTTACTTTCTCTATTCTCACCTGCCTCTCTCAAATTTGCCAATCCCTTATTAATTAAACTTGTTATTTCATAAACTCCTCATTCTTGTCTAGGGCTACAAATGAATCGAGCCGAGGCAATTCAAGCACAAAAGTATCCGAGCTCAATTCAGTTCAACTTTTAAAAGGCTGAAGCTTGGCTCGAGCTCGAAACAAGCATAAAAAATAAGGCCTACGCTCGGCTTGAAGAAGTATGGTTAAAGTTTGGGAGTTGGCTCTGTTCTGCTTGGGCTCCATAATTACTAAAGAAAACAAGCTTGAGATGGAGCGCAGGATTTGGTTTGGGACCGAGTTTGATTCAATATTTTGTAATATCTATAGAAAACTAAATAAAAGTATATGAATTTCAAAAGAAAATTAAAAAATATATAAAACTATAAGAGAAATTAAGATAGTTTGAATGCTGAATATATAAATATCAGCTCGCTAATTAACAAAAATAGTAAATATTTTATACTTAAGTTTTTAGTAGATATGCAAGTTAACTTATAGTTAACAAAATATTGAATATCTAAATCAAACTTGCAAGTCAACAAAGTTACAACATTTGTAATAAAACTTATAAAATCTTTAATATAATAAGTTTATTAGATTATAACTTCCAACACCATTACATCAATTTTGGAGAAAAATCTACTTATGCCTCGTGACAACAAATACTCCTTTGTGTCCTCCATGTTTTTCCATGATAAAGAACAATTATTTTTGTGTGTAATATAAAATAAAATAATAGAGCATCCTAAAGCAATAAAAACAATGAAGCCATAATAATTATAAAAGAAGATTTTGGTAATTATAAAAATATATTTTGTAGAAAGATGAAATATTCTAAGATAATAAAAACTACAAAAGCCGTGATAATTATAAAAAAGATAAAACATTTGAAAGTAATAAGAATTACAAAACATTTTTACCATGATAAAGAAAAATTAATTATGTAAAAAAAATTTAAAAAGTTTACTTTTACTTTTTCCTTAATTTTATAAAAATTTCAAACATTACATTATTGACTTAAAAATTTCATGCAACAATTTTTTTAACTGTAATTCAAATTAAAGAAGAATATTTTGTAATAATGCAATAGTTATTACAATTTAAAAATTATTTAGAATAAAATCTAAAGAAATAAATACTCTTACAAAAGACCAACAAACCTTTTTAGAATTTATCAAATATATTACTAATTTTAACTTCTAAAAGGAATACTTAGAAAACTTTCTTAAAAAAACTTTTTAATACCATTCAATCAACTTTTAGACTACCTTATAACCTTATTATAATTCTAAATAAGAAAAATTCTAAAAGATAACCTCAACCATATAAGAAATCCAAATAGAAATCAAAATTATCATAATAGAATTTAGAGAATTCAAACAAAACCGACAAAAAGATAACCAAAATCTTCAACTTCTTTTTTTAAAACACTTAAAAAGAAACTCTAGAACGTAACCCTAAATTAAATCAGGAAACTCAAAATCTTCAAAATTTTAAAAAAATTTCAAATGATTTTCTTTTTACTTTGAAAAAGGTTACTTCTAGAAAATATTTTATTAAAATAACTTTGGTATTTTCAAATGATTTCAAATTGACTACAATAACTTTGTTTGATACTAATGCAGATTTAGACTGCATAAATAAGAAATTGTTTCAAATCATTTTTAGGAAAAAATTAATGAAAAACTTTTAGTTGTAAATAATTCCAAAATGACCTTTACATATAAAATTACTATTTTTTTTAATCTAAAATCATTATTTTCAAATTAAAATTTCTTTTGTTCTTATTGAAAATATGCATCATATTGTGATCTTAAAAGCATCATTCATAAACCTTGTTACTGTTTATACTATTAACTATGATCATATAATTTTCAAAACAAAATCCAAAAAACTTTATTCTCCTTTTTTTGAAGCTCCAAATATTATGAATTTGAATCTTATCAAAACTCATTCTGTTTATAAAAGCAAAAGTCATAATCTTATTCAGGTAAAAGAATAAGGTCATCTCTACTTACAAAAAGACCTTTCTTTTTAAAGAATTGAATTTGCCAAAATTTAGATTGATCCAAAATATAAGTACAAAATTGCCTTTACTGTTTCATTTGAATAATATAAATGAAATGTGATGCCATTTGATTTGAAAAATATCTTTTTAGAACTTATCTTGACAAAGCTTATATTGACCCTACTTATTTGATTTGTCATATATTGTAAATTATCCCTCATTCAGAATGAGAAATAGATCTTTTAAAACTCAAAATCTTCCTAGTTTCCTTCAAAATTAGAACAAGTTATTCCCAAACTTTCTTATAATAGGATTATCAACAAGCTTGGTATAATTTTTTTTTTGTCCAAAACCAAAAACATAACCATTCATGGTTATTTTACTTTGATACAAAAATTAACCCTACCAAAATTCCTAATTGATCTATACACTGATGGAATTATTTTGGTTCTACTTCAAATATTTTGGTTTCAGAAGTTTAGGAAAGTTATAATTTGTTCAAAACTAAGTATGAACCTCCAACTAATGAGAAAAGACTTTCACCATTATTTCTTTTCTCTACAAACTTTTTCCTTTTATGAATATTAAATTGGTACTATATATGTAATCTTACAATAACTTGTCTCAATACTAATGTATATGTTTCTCTTTTATCCCATACTTTGCCCTTACATAATGAACATGTTATCTTTAACTAATAATTCTCTAATCTTTTACTTACACCAATTAGTTGTCTTATTTTCTATTAAAACTTTATATTCACTAGTTCTCATTTATCATATATTTTAAATATATTATGTTATCCTTTCATAAATAACTCCAAGTACTTATCCTTTTAATATCTCTCATTTATTATCTTTGTACTAATATCTCCTTTTGTTATTTATAGTATCCTAACTTTTATACACTTTATGCTATCTTAAAGTTTTAATCTTTTTTTAGACTTGAGTTGTTATAGCTTAGCCTTTGTTGTTTTTTAAATCTAACTATTTCTACTGCTATTCTTATAATGCCAAAAGCCAAAGATGATTATGCATTTCTTTTATTAATTATGGGTAAATTTTAATCATTAGTTATTTTCTTTTTTTTTTTTGGTCAAGAATTTATATTAGTGTTGTCATTTCCTTTATTCTTTATCTTTTTTACTCATTTAATTATTTGTGCTTAACATTTTGTGTTAATTTAGGATATAAAAAAAGGGATATGTGCTTAACACATATAAGTAATATGCTTGGGAGCTATAACTGGATTAGAATCAATCAATTTCAAGTCAAAGAATTATAGTGGGTTAAACTTAGTCAAACTAACTTAAGTCCAAAAAAATCTTTACCTAACCTAATGGGTTTAATCTTAACATTTAAAGCCTAAAATTCTTTATTGAGGCTAACCAGAAAAGCCATTTAATATTGCTTACCAAACATTAAGACAAATTCTTTATTTACATATATATATATATATATATATATATATATATATACATATATATAGTTTAAGACACAAAGCAAGATAAAGACAAAAAAAAAAAAACATAATAAAAGGTGAGTTATCTTGGTATACATTGGTCAAATTGGATCAAACTCAATCAATTTTGAGTTAAAAGGCTATATCAAATCAAACCTAGTCAAGTTAACCTAAGTTTAAATAAATTTCTACCTAACTAATGGGTTTAATCCTAATACTTAAAGCCCAAACTTCTTCCTTGAGGTTAACCAAACAAGCTATTTAAGACCTCTTATTAGGCCTTAAGACAAATTCTTTTCAAGCTTAAGTTGAGTCTCCTATTGATTTAAAAATCATAAAACCCAAGTTCTTAAGTATATTTCTCCTACTATCTATAAAGTCCCTTTTTAGACTTTGAATCAAAAGCATACATAACCCATGCACTTTCCTTTGGATCAAACATGAAATGCTCAGCAAAAGCAACATAAAATTCACCATAACTCAACTTCTTGAAACTTTTGAACAACACCACTTGAAAAATCAATTTATGAACTTGAAGGCTCAAAGTTGACCATGTTATAATTATTAAAAAAAAACACAAAAGAAATCCATTTAAGTTAAGCAAAGATAAAGGTAACAAGCCATGAAACTAAAACTCTTAAAAAAAAAAAAGAAACCACAAAAATTGAGAATTGAATTAAAAGTTTTAAGACTTAAAAGCTTAAATAATGTGGTTAATTAAAAAACCAAGACAAAATTGATGAAATTCATGGTAAGGAGGTTATGACAATAAAGGAATAAGAAAGGAGATTTATAAAAGTTAAAGAAAGGAGAAGGAAGGAAGATGGCATAGACGATTAGGGTTAAATTTTGAGCAAAAAGAAAGGCTAGCTTTTTATATACGTTACGTGCATATGTTCTCATGTTATTATTTTTTATTAAGAAATTTGTTTATAAATGAATGCGTTTGCATAAGAAATATTGAGAAATAAATTTAACATGCTTTTTTTTTTTAGTAGGATAATAGCTTTTTATTACTTAATAATCTTTCTTGTATGTTTTTTAATTCTATCAAAGCAAACTTTGAACTACATTTTTTCTCAAATTTACATAATATGGTTAAAGCATAGGTTGTGAGATAGGGTATGGGTGATATGTTCATAGCTTTGCACCTTGTTGTCATCTTGGCTACATCATTCATAAATCTACTTTTGTTTGCTTATTTTCTAATGACAACAATGTAATTGCCATAACTAATCAATATTATTATAATAGTTGTCACCATCGCTTAGATATTTCAAATATATATATATATATACATATGTGCTACATGGCACATTGATGCGATAGAAATAATGTATAAGCCAAAACAAAAATTAATGAAATTCATGGCAAGAAGACTGAGATAACAAAGAACAAAAAAGGAAATTAATGGAAGTTAAAGAATAGAGGAGTAAGAAAGATGGCATCGATAATTAGGGTTGATCTTTAAACAAAATAATGAATTTATGTGATAAGGATAATTACATCATTTGATCAAAAGGAATCCAATTATTTATATTAAGTTTGGTTAGGCAAAATCAAGATGTAAGCCTAAATCTTGCCTTAGTGTCTTGCTACTCTTTCATTTATGCTTATAGCCCACTTATGTTATGTTTATTGTAATCACAGAAAGAGTTAGATGTCATGTCCACCTTAAGTTCCTTATTAGAAAAACAAAAAAAAAAAAAAGAATATTAAAAGATAATAAAGAATCTAAATTTTCTAAATTTTAAATTACCAAAGAATCAAAGTTTGTTCATCTCTATGTCTTGTTTTTATAATTTCTTGTTAAAAAATTAAAAAACTCTAAAAACTCATAATTTTAAGATTTTAAAAAAATTAATTTCTTAAATTTCAAACACTAAAATTCAATTTATTAAAGAAAGCTCCATCGAGTTACTAAATGATCTAATCAAATTTTAGCTTTATCTTTTTTCAAAACTCCTTTTTAAAAGCCAAACTTTGAATACAAATATATATTTTTGAGCCTTCCAAAATTTTTTTATAGAAAAGAGTTTTCATTTAAAGAAATCTTCATTTTTCTAAAATAACTTAAAGTAAGGGATCTTTGTAAAAAATATTGTAATATTTTCTTAAAAATTTTTCTTTATAAAGGATTACCATTAAAAACATTCAACCCTCTTCAAATATTTTAGAGCAAAAGATCTCTATTAAAAGCATCTTAAACATTTTAAAAATACCTTAGAATAAGTGATGTTTAATCAAAGTATCTCGACTTTCTTAAAAATTTCTTAATGAAAAGGGTTATTTTTAAAAGTATCCAAAACCTTATCAAAACTTAGTCCTTAAGCTAAGATCTTTATCAAAAGATCTCTATTAAAAACATCTTGAACATTTTAAGAATACTTAAAAATAAAGAATCTTTAATAAAAGCATTTGATTTTCCAAAAATTTTTTGGTGTTGGAAGTTATTATTAAAAACATCCCAAACCTTATTAAAACTTAGTTTCTAGGTAAGTATCTTTGTTAAAAGCATCATTTAACTTTGACATAATTCTCAGCTACAGAACCTTCATAAAAAAAACATCTTTATATTTTCTCAATCCCTGTACTAAAAGCAATTAAAGAAAGTTTAAGTGAGTGAGTAAATAATAAAATTAATCAAAACATAAGAAATTATTTATAGTCATTTGCATTTTTAGCAATATAGGGTTAGGAGTCCTCGAAAAAACGCTCTAAATGATAAAGAGCCTCATCAGAATTTTTTCTAAATTCTTAATCTATAGGATAAAAAGCCTTAGGAAAAAAATTCTCTCTAAGCTCTTTCTGGATCCTAGAGATTAGAGAACTTGAGTCAATTTCTCACTTTCAACCTTTTCTAATGGGTTCATTCATATAAAGTTTCTAAATCCCTGAACATCTACCCATAATAAAAATCCTTAAAACGCATATGGTATAGATAAAGATAAGTAAATAAAATATTAGCAAAAAAAGTATAAAAGTAAAGTTAATGTTAAAGTCATAATACCATCATTTGTGATAGATGTTTGGATTAATCTTGATTTTCTCCCAATATTACTTTCTTTTGAACTTAAGAATTCTAATAATATGAACTAAATCTCACTAAATTAAAAAACAAAACAACTTTTTGAATTAATGGCTTAGGGTGTTCTAACCACATTTTCAATGGTTGATAATGACTCAAATATCCTAAGATCGATTTGATATGACAAAGTCTGAAATGAATCTAATCATTTTAAGAGTCAGATAATTGGTTAAGCCAAATAAGGTAAAGCACCAAGGGAGAATGATTTGCCTTATTCATCAGTATCCATTAAGGAGACATTGCAATAATTGCCAACGACTTATCACTCATCTTTCAACTCCAAGGTCTTGAAAATCACCTTTAACATTAGGTCACAGATTCTTTCCCAGGGGAGGGTTAAGACACCTCCTTTGATTGATTTCTAGCCCTCAATGCTTTAAATGCCTTTTGTTTCAAATATCTTGACATTGATATCCACTAACTTATGGATTCCTTTAATTTTATGAGTGTTTACTTACCCTTCCTAGCTTTCCACATTTCTTGTGTGCCTTTATATGATAGTTGTCTATGTTCCAATAGTTGGCTCTCGTCATTATTGTTAAAATTGTCTTTTTTATTTTTAGTTACGTTTTTTTTTTTTTGGTAGCTTTTTGGTTTGATTTTAAAGTTTTGTTGGTTTCTAATTGCTTCCTTTGCTCTTGATCAGGTGCCTCTGTTTTTTGGGCTCTAACTTGCTAAACTACAGTCAAAGGTGTCCCTGGAGGGCCCTGTAGTAAACATGACCGACTTGGGCCTAGTGGGAGCCCTACGGAGATGCCTTTAGGCTTGGGTTAGGTACAAGAACTAGTGAGCCTTCTGCTGATGTTATTGGATTTAATTCTGTGATTGAAGCCCACCGCATTTCCGTCGAAGAGGCTTGCTGACTTGCTGATCGAGACTTGTGGATTGATGCTGAAGCGCTTAGTTATTTGTGCCCAATAACTGGGTCAGTGATTAAACCTTGGAACAATTTTGCCTTTATTTCATTTTCCTGAAGAATGTATTATTTGGACTTTAAACATTTTACATTTGACCTATATGTATTTGACCTATAAGGCCAAAGCCCATTGTTAGCATATTTTAAAGCATACATGAAAGAATTCGGGTCCAAAGCCTATCTTCACGTGAAGAACGATTCATGCATTAACAAAACCTTATGTGTGAAAGAGAGAGAGAGAGAGAGAGACATTGAATAGGAAAATGAGGACAGAACGAAATAGGGTATAAAGGAGGTTGATTTTAAAGGGTATTATCTTTTCCTATCCATTTTTATATTCACATGAGAAATTTTCTTTGTAAATAAAACAATTGAACTCAAAAAGGACACAAAAAGATTTAAAGGAAGTAATAAAATTCAAATTCAGGTCCTTTTTGTTTTTCCCCTCGAGAATATCATTGGCAAACAAAGATGGTTAAAGTTTTTCGAAACACACCAAAAATTCTCAACTAAAGCAAAGTTGCATTGGAAATGCCCTTTAATTAATCAAAATTAAAATAATCAATTATTAATCTTGGAAGAAGAAAACCCAGCAAGCAAAACATTGCTCTTCGTCGAACACAATACTGTGGAAAACCCAAAAGTAGAACAAGAGCAACATTAATGAAAAGGACCATATTGAAGATGTGGGATCTCATTCAACTACTGGTGAGTAGTAAGGCCTTGACCCTCTAATAATGGCTACTTTTGTTCTCTTACCTTTGACCCGAATGTTTTCATCCGAGTGAGTAGTAATGCTTTTATTACGGTCTATCATTATCAGTTGTTACCGATTTAAAACATTATTTCTGATTGCTGTCTTTTCTTTATGCGTTGATGTGTTTGAAGCAAACTGTTGCTACTTACTAAAGCCCCACAAGAAGGTCCAGCAATCGATCAATGGTCAAGTTTTGGAAACCTGCTCTAGCTTTTCTGCCATGTGAAATGCGCTGTTGCTTTCATGACATTTATCTCATCCCACTATGCTAATATGCCCCATCCATTTATTATGTCTCACACGACACACACACACACACACACACACACACCCCCACGCACGCACGCAAACACCAGAGTCATCATTTTCTGAAGTACTAACCAAAGTTAAAAAAAGAGAGAAAAAAAGGGAAGTCAGTTCATCAAAATGGAAAGCAGCCGATTGTCATCTAAATCTAACATTATTTCTCGGTTTTTTTATTTAAAAAAAAAAAAAAAGAAAGGGAGAAAATTCGTCGACCTTGTCTAGATCGTATCTTGAAAGATCCTCTTGTAAATTTATCTCAATTGCACTCTGTGCAGCGCCAAGTAAGCAACAAGTCGATATCCCACCAACATCAGGGCCATGATGGACACGTCTACCCACAAGTGGCTCAGGCCCACTGATTTCACAGCGGGAAGATCTCCAACCCGGCAGAAGACTCCCTCTGAGCATTCATAGACATCGTCCTTATTGTATTGTACACCCAGAAGAAGCTTGTAACAGTAGTAGCTATAGCTCAAATATTTCAGCCATACTATGAATGGAGGAATTTGTTGAATGTAGTATCCCCCAGCAATGAGGAAAACCAGAGTTGTGACAGAGGCTAATGTGGTGGCTTGTTTTATGTCCATGTGAATAGCCCCAATGGCCAATCCAAGACTTTGAGAGACCAGGACATTGTAAAGAACGACAAGCAGGGATAGGATGAATGTTACTGGATGAGGCTTAAGCCCACCCATCCAGTAGATAATGAAGACAAATGCCGTCGGGAGTGCGAGCTCCAATGGCATGTCACCGAATGTTCTGGCTAGGAAATAGGATGAAAGGTGATACATCCCAGATGATCGTTCCTTGAGTAACATCCTTCTTTCTCCTGGAAATGTGAAAACTGCGTTGTAGAGTGGATAAAAGCCCCAGAACACGGAGAAGAAGAAGAGAAGCGCAATCTGCATTGAGGAAGAGCTTAGAGCCATGACTGTCTATGAATTAATTGCAATTTAATATATTATTGTAATATTCTATAACTCAAGAGTGTACTTGTTGACAAACTAAGAAGAGCTCTATCTTACGCGATCTGCAATGTGAGAAGCTGGGGTGTGCCACCAAAGGAGTCCACCAAGTGTAGCCACACTGATGACCTGAAAAATGCGTAGCCTGTTGAAGGATTCATACCTCCGCTCCCGCAGTCCCCGTTGAAAGAGCACCTTGAATTGGTACCACCAGCTTGTGCACCATTGCTCTGATTTCAAATCAATTCCTGAGGCATAAGCGTAATCGATGCTTAAATTGATCAGCTGTAATTAGACGTTACCACAATTGTGTAGAGCATTGTTAATGTTCATGCAATTTGAGGTTAAAAGCAGAGGCATACTTCCGGAGGCATCCTTTGCACAATTGTAGTTATTGACCTCCAAATTGCATAGCTCGGCTTTCAGTCTTGTTGAAATGTTCTTCTCATAAGCAGAAGTGAGCTTTTCCCTCACCAACTTTTGTTCTTGTTCCAGGTTCTCACCTTGCTCGGTTGCATGCTTAGAATCGGGGGCAATGCCTGAAAAACTTCCCACCATCGTCATGGTGTTTATGTTATTTCTAGTATTCGGATCCACTCTAAAGGGGTGCAATTAATTTGTCTTCCGCTTAATGACATAAAAGTCATGTTTTGAAATAGGAAATAAGGTACCCTTCGCAGATAGATACATATTAGATCATGCTAACTTTTCTTATCCTTGTAGTTGTAGGTAGAGATGGAGACCACTGCAATTTCTTAGGATAAGCCGTACACATGTACGTATACGGCTCTCGTTTTTAGGCTCATTTCATTATGGTTAGGAGAAATGTTGACTTCGTCAGTTCCTGGACAAAGACAACCAAAAATAAATTAAGAATTGAACGTAGAGGAATTTTTAAAATGTGTTACCGTTAGCGAGATCAAGTAGGAGATCAGCCGGATTGACAGTCATAGAAGGGGAGAAACCGATGGAAGAGAAGTATTCCAAGGCGGCAGATGCAGGGCCATAGTAAATGGGGCAGCCCTCTGAGAGGAGGACTACCTTATCGAACATATGATAGAGTCTGCTCGAGGGCTGATGAATGGTGGTGACCGCTGTCCGTCCCCCAGTTGCGAGCCGTTTGATTATTGTCAGAATCCTCAGAGCTGTGGTTGAGTCAAGGCCTGAAGTGGGCTCATCGAGCAGCAGCAGGCTTGGATTGATCAGCATTTCTTGGCCTATGCTTACCCGCTTTTTCTCCCCGCCCGATATTCCTCTAACAAGCGCTCCTCCTATCATGCTGTTTCGGCATCGAGTCAACCCCAGTTCACTTATGACTTGCTCCACATGATGTACTTTCTCATCCTTGGTTAAGCTCTTGGGAAGCCTTAGCAGCGCAGTGAAAAAAAGAGTTTCTCTAACAGTGAGATGTGGGTACAGGACATCATCTTGGGCAACAAAACCCGTTCGTCGCTTTATGGTACCTGAGAAAGGCTGGCCGTTGTATGTGATCTTTCCTGACAGCTTGCCATTGAGACGGCCTCCTAGTGCAGTAAGGAGGGTGGTTTTGCCGCTGCCAGATGGACCCAACATCGCCAGGATCTCCCCGGGGCAAATCATACCCGTTATCCCATTCAGTATGGTCTTTTCTTGGCTGACCCCCCACGTACCATCTTGACATCTTCCTTTCTTGCGTAGTTTAACTTTGTACACCACTTCTTCAAACTGCAATCAATTAGTAACAAAGGCTTCAGAAATTCTAATACCAGAATTGCACATACTTCATTATGATGATTCTGCATATAGCTAGTAGTATAACACGAAATTTTACGACTCTAGCTAACGTGGGAGCTTCTGCTGCTATTACATTTACATATAGTTCCCAAACCAGAAACAGGCTTTGTTTGACATAACTGCGCTGTCATTTTTGTGTGTGTGTGTGCGTGTGCGCGCGCGCGCGCGCGCGCGAGAGAGAGAGAGAGAGAGAGAGAGACAGACCTTCAAAGTAATAGGATAAACGGGGAGTTGGATCATGGACTGGGAATTGTGGTGTATGCTGCTGGGGTAGGCAAGGCCAAGGACTGCCTTGTCATGGGGTTCGGACATCTCCGGCAGATCTTCCAGTGGAGCACTTCAGTTATTGTATTCGGGTTTGGGAACTATGCAGTCGAGAGTTATGGCCCAAAGCTGAGCTGATGCTTCTTTTCTTTTTCTTTCTGCCTTCTTATTGCTAATGTATCTTTGATGTTGGGACTGTTGAGTATAATCGTGGTTGTGTGACTG
This sequence comes from Bruguiera parviflora, assembly GCA_019804595.1. Taxonomy (NCBI): domain Eukaryota; kingdom Viridiplantae; phylum Streptophyta; class Magnoliopsida; order Malpighiales; family Rhizophoraceae; genus Bruguiera; species Bruguiera parviflora. Next base: position 5,687,345 of record CM034058.1, read on the forward strand.
ATAGGGAAAGGGAGGAGCTAATGAGGCACTTCTGCCTTGGCCTCCTAAAGTGAACTGGGGAGCTCGTATTTATAATTTTTATAGGCACATAGGACAGTGAGAGGCACACTAACTAGGATTTTCTCCATTGTGCCACAGACTCCACGATTTAATTAGGACCAGCCTCTCTGCAGTGACATCCCATCTTCCTCTCATCTTTCAGAAATATTCTTACACTAATATCTTATTTATTACGCCAATCTTTTGTCCAGTTTTCCTATATTGGCATTGAGAACCTTCCCTTCTCTATCCCCCTTAATTCTTAGTTTGACCACTTTTACATAAAAAAAAACATTTAATTTGTTCAATATCGTAAATAGGATAATAAGTTTTTTTTTTATTTACTAGTTAATATTTTTATGAATTATATATTTTATTTTAAAATTGCAATCTTAAAGTTTTGAAAATGAAAATCTGATCTTTAACTATTAAAATGTTATAGAAACTCACTTTTTAGATTCTTACATCGGACAGAGCTTCGTTCCACTGATTTTAAGCCCCCATTTTCTACATCAACTGAACTGGGTTACTGTCTTGGATAGATAAATAACAGTAAAGCTACGCCCTTGGAAGTCGACCTCATGCACTTGGAAGCCATAAGCGATTTCAGCTGGATTTTCGTGTTCTCGTTGTTGTTCCACATGCGCATGCACACTGCATAGTGAGGGACTTTGAGCGTGTAGCAATTCTGAAAAAATGGGATTGTGAGGTACTGCATGCCTTGCCTACTAGACAAATGATGGTGCTTCCCACCACCTCACACAAGCGCCTAGACCATCAAGCAAATGGGATCTTACAAAGGCTCAATTTTGCAAGCCTTTGCCTACTAGTCAGCGTTTCTAGAAAATAAATAAATGACCAAAAAATTTGGTTGACTAACCGAATTGAAATTATAATTAACCAAAAATAAACTTTATGACCGGTTAACCAAATCCATAAAGAAACCCAATTTTACGGTTGAGTTACGGCTATTAATTTCTGAAAAATTATGTTTAATCAAGTCAAAACAAATAGCTATTATATAAATCTTTAATTTTTTTTTATCCAAATAACACTAGAAATTGTTAATAATAGAATCACGAATTTATCAAAAAGATTAACAAGTATAAGGATAATTAATATTTCTTTTAAAAATTTACTTCTATTTTTTGTATTTAAATTAGATTTTTTTATACAATTTTTTTTTGGTTAAAATTAAATTTTAAATGATTAATGAGTTTGACAATCAAACTGAGTTGAAATGTTCGGTTAACCAAAAATTCTGGTTTCATTTTACTTTGTAAAATGACCTAACTGAAAATTGTGCATCTTTTGGATATATATATATATATATATATATACACACACATGGAGTGGAAAATTTTCTTAGTCGCAAATCTGATAGACTCATTCGGATACAATAAGATTTTATATTATATATTGTGGTAGCTATGTTCTAGACTGCTAGTGGACTTGGAAAGATCATAAGTATAATCAGTGCTTTGAAGATAATGATGGTGGTTCTCATCATTTCCACATTGGTTGCTTTAATGGGGATCCGTTATGGAGGACTTCATACGATTCTAAATCTCCCCTCCATGATTTCTTTTGGATCCTTCTTTTTTGGTTCCTATTTCCTATACCTTGAGTCATTTTTCTTCCAATTACTTGTGTTTTTATGGTTCTTGCTTAGAGACGGCATTTGCCCATGTAGAATAAAATCAAAGCAAAAGCATTTCTATTCTTTTTTTTTTTTTTTTTGTCTAAGCTGTCGGTGCATTTATGCTCTCATCTTGCATTCAACAATGTTAATTTGGGTGCTCAAATTTTAAAGTGGAGACTTGTTGGTTGTTTTTGCTCGTTTGTGACGCACACTGTTTAGTGCCAAGGACAATGGCATGATACCCTTTTGTTCGGTTGCTTGCACAGAACTGTGACCATGGCAGGACCATGGTCAAGCTGCGAGAGTTGGGAAAGGAAGTGTGTGAGACTGGGAAACCAAACCGACCAAAGCCATCTCTTATATATTCTTTTACTGGCTTTCTTGTTACGGGTTTGTGGACATCCATAAAATGCCAGTCACTAGCTAAACACTATTCAATGAATTCTCACTCATTCTGCGTATTCTCTCCATATACATATTTGCATTCCCCCACTTTCCCCCTTCCCAGTCTTCTTATTCCTCTTCCTCCTCCACACATAATCTTTTGATTTTATACTAATTCTAAGCAATAATAATAATAGCAATAACAACAATAATAATAATATTGTTGGTATCGTCAAATGTCAACAGAATGTCATCCCAACAGTCCCACGTAAGTCAAAACGCAATTCTGCGTTGAATATCCTTTCTTCTAATAAGAATTCACCTGCCAGATTTTACGGCAGTTCCTTTTCTTTATTTTTTTTTGTTTGTTTGTTTGAAAAAAAAAAAAAAGAGAGAGAGAAATCCCCTACCAGCTAATTCATGTCATCGAGCGATTGCAGTCGATGTCAGTTTTTTTCATCCTAAACAAGATGCCACTTTATGTTGTCCGATAAATTTCGTTGAACAGCATGATATATTTGTTACTTTTGGGGGGGGGGGGGAGGAGTGCATAAGACAAAAGGAAATTTAAGACAAATCTTGTATCCGCAACAACATGAGTAAGTAGTGTCTCGTCAATTGAATTAGTAACGCCTAATTTTGCAAGAAAGTTTCCACGAGATTTTTTCTTTTTTTTTTTTTTTTTTTTTGTTTTTGGGCGCAACACATGTCTGAGTGTCAAGCTCTATCTTCGGCGAAAGCTCTGAAGATCATCGAGTGTAATGTATGAGCCTCCATTAGCTGCACTACCATTCTGAGTAATCAAATGCAATTTCGAGGAATCTAATTCAAGAATGACATTCCCATATTCCAAAGCAAGTTCCAAACCACGTCCAATCCCCAAAAGTTCTTTCGTCATATGTATTAGTGGTTATACCCGCAGATGCCATGAAACTGCCCTGCCATATCCCACATTCATCTCGCAGAATACCCACCAAATCCAATCTGCCCAATATTACCATGTGCACTTCTATTAGTGTTGACTTTCACCCATCCTCGTGGTGGTAGCTTGGAGCGTCGTACGAGACATAGAGGCAGTGTGATGTCCTTATTTGGCATTGGAAAACTAATTGACAATCCACTAGTAAATTATGTATTCGTAGCATATGATAACAACAACTTGATCTAATGCCTCCTATAACCTCATCATTACGGGATTTTCGAAGAGACCAACAGGCGCACAAGAACATCATACCCATGGTTCTTAAGAAGACCTCAACCTGTATCGATTCCTCAAGAAAAATATTCCACCAATCAACAAGAGAGCAGGAGAAAAAAGATGATGGAATCCCTTCTACATATAAGACCTCCCACACTTTCCTCCCTTGAGAACAGTCCCTCAATAGATGTAAAATATTCTCCGGCTACGCATGACATCTAGTGCTTATAGATGACAGGCAATCCCCGTTGCATTCTTACCACATTTGGGAGTAGCTCGCCCTCAAAGACTAGCCCTTCGAATGTCTATATTTGTTACTAAAAAGTCCTACGCGGAAGGCATTTTGAAGATCAAATTAGATTTGTGCAAACGTGCAAAGTTTATAACATAAAGTAAATCAATCAATATTTGATATACTCCTTTCGGATCTCATTGTTCATCCATCACTTTAACGTTTAATGTGCTAGGTTATGTTCTAATTGATTCGGTCAACTACAGGGACGTAAGGAAACTATTTAATAGCATTTTATATCGGACATGAACATCAATTTGAGAAAAAGAAAAGTTGAGGGTTATGAATTGCATCGTGCACGTTACTATTCTGATCAAAAAGAATGTATATTTAAAAGCAAAGTGAACGATGCTTTTCTTTGCAAAGCAGCTGATTCATATATTCCCTATCTAAACAAGGTGCTGATTTTTACTGCAGTTTTCAACATTCCAGGCACCGAAATTCGATATGACTGTTGTATCATTGCACTGGGGGGGATATATCTCATCAGTTAATATTCATTTAAAAGGTCAAAGTGGAGTGGAGTTAGATGCTAAGCAAGAATCTTACCCTGAATGCGTGCCTACACATATATTCTCTATTTCCTCTCTTTCCTCACCTTTTCTACTCTATGATCTATCTCATAACACTAGTTTAATCACAAGGATGAATAGGAGAGAGAAACGATTAAAGGACAACCCATCAGTCGGATTCCAATTTTTGTCCACAGAAATAATCTTGTTTGTAGGGTATGCAAATAAAGAGTACATGGGGCCAGCCTGCTACATATGTCGTCGAAGCTTGATGAGTTGAGTCCTATGGATGGCCGGCTACTTGATGCCTTGCTAGGTACAGCATCCCATTTGAGTGCTCTTTTCTACTTTCATTCAACTTGCACAATATTTTAAACACAGGCATGAGATTTTTTACTTCCACTAGGTCCAGTGCTTGTTTCTTTTCTATTCCTTCCTTTTCCGCGCATTCATATTTACTCCCTCGTTCTATCACATCTATTATCTACATACGCATACATCCGAATAGTATAATTGATAGATTCTCTCCACCCCCACTCAAACCATCCGTCTTTTTCCTTAGTATCCAGCCCTTGCATTAATTTTACTCCCAACACCTCGAGCTGCACGGGTTTGAACTAATCGATTGCGCCTGATGAGGGGCGTACAATCAGCCTTTCAAATCCACTCTTTTCTTGTTTTGCACATCAAAATGAGAGGTAGTTGGTAGACTATGGCATACTCCCGGCAGAGAACATTGCATCCATTGTTATGACACATATTTGGAAAAGTTCTTACCGCACTTATATAGGTGGTGGGGGCGAACCTTAGGTTTCTTTTTGCGAATAGAGCCATGGGACATTAATATGTCACCGATGGCCATAGTTATAGTAGTGAAATTCGAACTCTCAACCTCTTAGGAGTGCTTCTCGAATCCTTTCACTCCACTTTAATGTTTCGGGTATATTAGAATAGGATTTGATGTTTCTGTTGGATTTAAAGTCCTAATTTGGCCTGTGATCTTGCAGTAACTAAAGACCAACATTACATCAAATGCTCATTACTCGTGCATGATCAACCGTCACTTGTTTTTTCGATTATCCCTTTTAACAATCATTACTCGTACGTGTTGCAATTGAGTAGAGCTAATTTTTAATTCATAATGCATTTCACTTGAATACATTTCTAATAATGGCTTTTGAAATATTCCAAGATTTGACATAAAATTAATTGAAAACTCTATACAGAATCCACATGATGCAAAATTTAAAATTGCCACTGGTAAAATTTGGAAGACTATTTAGATAATGATTTTTATTTTTACTTTTCCTGAGAAAACTCTTCAGATAATGAATTTATTTATTCTTTTCATTGTCGTTTCTTATTAGAAAATGTTTAGAGGTGCTCAGAAAAAAGAATTCTTATATAATTTTAGGTAACAAAAGAATCCTTTTCATTGCCTTTTTATTAAAAGAAAACACATGTCTCTCTTAGTGCAAGAACATTAAAAAAAAAAAAAAAAAGAAAGTGGCAATTTTGGGTTGAGTGGAACATCAAACATTTTGGTCAAAAACTTTCTAAAATCCAGTACGGATAATTAGCCAATTCTTTTTGCCTGAGTCCTGTAAAATGCGCCCACCAATAAAATATGAAAGAGAATCAAGAAGAGTGGATAGTGTCAGAATAACATGTTAGGATTTTAAGTGAAAATATATGTGAATCTTAGTTGAAAAGAGAAAAAAATAATATATAAATAAAAGGTTTATAAATTTAATAAACTCAGTATCTTATAAGAGGTGAAATGATAAATGTAAGTGTAAGTAAATATAAGTTTTCGAGGGTATTATTTATTTAAAATTTACTGAAAATTTTTAAAAATTTTTGTTTTTCCCAGCAAAATATATGATGTCAATATTCGTGTTAAATAAACTTCGAAATCGATAACATATACAAGGAGCCTCTTCACATCCCATCGAGCTAGGCTCTGTGATATTTATGTTGGCACCCAAACACCTTTATCCAATGAAGGCATGACCCTTTGTGGTTTCGTTTCATTTGGACAAAAAAAAAAAGAAAGAAAAAAAAAGAGGAGAATTAATTTGACAAGTCATAGTGAATTGCCAAGTTTATTTGCTTACGGCAAATAGTCTGTTGCTAGGAGAGACTGTTGCACTTCAAAAACATAGGAAATGAATATTTGGCAATTAGTAGTAGTTGGCATCAATAATCTAATGAAATTTTGATATGCAATATTTGTTAGAATAAAGTTCTGGCGGACCGTAAATAGCTTTGTCTTTGCCGATGACTCAGTGAAGCATAGTATTACTAAGTATTTTAATTTCATTGTCTGTCTTTAATACTCGTTTTGTTTAATTTGTTTTTGGTATTGCAACTCCCATCCACTTAATAAAGCCTGCCCTTCAAAATTAGTAAACATGTAGCTGTAGGGGATAATTCTCTGGCTGTTTTCAACTAATTTGTATGAGTTCAAATAATTTTTTAGGACCAGTTGGCAAAATGTCAAGAAGAATTATTGTATGTGGTTGTTTTCATGTGTTACTCGTGATAATAAATAACATTTGAAGATTAAGATGATTTTTTTTTTTTTTGTATAGATGGGTTCGTAACTAATTGTACACATGAACATGTGCCATTCTCATTTGTTTTAACAAACGCGTCAAATATAGTAAATAGTTCATTGTTTTGATAAATTACCAAAATCAATGATTCCATTATTGGCATTGTTGCACAAGAGCCAGAGAATCTCTACTTTTTAGGTCATCGCTTCTAGTAAATTATTTGTATAATTAGACTTAGTTGTCACGCAATATTATAAATAAATTGGCAAAGTATAGAGACTTATTAAATGACAAATTTTCATCACATTTAAGTGCCTTTGCCTTTTTTACGAATACCAAAAAGGAAAAGAAACGAAAATTACTAAAAAGCTCAGTTTTTGTTATGCAAGTGAGTACTAAGTTCACTTTTTAATTTACGTGATCAAAAAGAAAATATTTGACATGTTATTTCCCGAAAAGTTCGAGTCGTAATGCTCTTTAATTTATTATCATTATTTACCTCGTAGGTTCTAAATTAATAACTTGTGTTTGGGTGCTTTATTTAGGTCTCTTTAGTTTTCTCATAATCTTTCAATAAAATCTCACTACTGATTCATTAATATATATATATATATATATATATATATATACCTCGCAACTACTTCTAAATTGTTTTTTAAAAAAAAAAAATTGATTATTATTGAGATCTGTCAACATTTGAGCACAATTTCATCATAATCAAATGCTTCTTTGTAATTAATAAAATACAAAACAACATTTTATTTTATGAAAAAGTAAAAGGGTTGAAGAAAAATTAATGTAAAAATAAGTTAAAAATCTCTAAATTTAAGAAAAGAGTGAATTGAGATATTATGGTGTTGGGTTGATAGAAAACTTAAAAAGATATGTAACTTTGGGGGAAATTTTAATTAATGATGTACTTAGTGACAACATAATATAAAAAGTGAGCTTAATGGTGTTTTGCCAAACCAACGTTTTGTACATTTTGCTAAAGAAAAGGGAGGTTAACTGGAAACAGAGGAAGAGCCAATTGATCAATCCCCAAGTAATAACAATAAAAAAAAAAAATGGAAGGCATGGGAGGAGAAAAATAGAGAAGATCTACATATATATATATATATATATATATATATATATATAGATATAGATATGTATATATAGTGAGTGGGAGTGGCCTTGGCCCTCCACCAAATGATTTTGATTTGTAAGGTGGGCAGTGAAAGGTGATCCCCAACAACAGCCCCAACCCAAATGATTTGGCATTTATATGTTATACAATTGAATTTGGAGTCTCTTCGGGGCAGAAAACGACGTCCATTTTCCCACTCACCTTCTAGCAAAACTGGGACTCGGAGTGCGCCACACGTGTCGCTCTCCCAACTCCTATTTTCCCATTCCATTCATCCACAATCTCGCTACACGACATTCTCGCATCGCGCGCACACCCTCCTTTCATTTTCTTTTCAGAATTTAATTTTGTTTATCGTATATGGAGGTTCGAAAGGCCAGAAATCATGCTAAAAGAATAATTCATCTAATGAATTCCTCGAGACGACAACTAACTAACTAAGCTAATCAACATCCATTTATATGCACTGCTCGTCACTCTTTTTTCTCCGTTAGGTCTGACAATAATCTTCTATTTATTTGCAGAAAATATACTTCTCTTGCCGCAAAGCAACAAGCTTTTTGTTAGGCCACCGCGCACAGCCAACATTTCTCTCTGTTTTTTCTTCCAATTTTATGTTTTCGTCTTTATCCCTTGGATATCGTAATTTAGACACAAAAATTGGTACTTACACTCATAGTTTAGCCTTATAGACATAAAATCATTGCCTTAGATTGCTAAGGTATTGATCAAAAACTGTGTGTAAATAACAATTCCTCGTATGCACTCAGCTCTCGTCCCGTGACTTTCTTTGAAACATGCTAAGGGTTGCTAATAACAAGTCAGTTCAAGTTGGTGCATGTGAGACTTTTTCAAGATGAAGCAACGGAGCCGAGCGAGCGCTTGAAGGAGAAAGGATTGTGCTTTTGAGAAGGGAAGTGGCTCTAGCCCCAGGATTTTAAAACTTATTCGGGGAATGAAAGTAGTGACCCTACCAGGAAAGAGGGCGTAGCGAGTATAGATTGCCCTACTTCTTCCATTGGTCATTACGTCCTACCTTCACTTTGAATGGTTACTAGACAAGAACAATCGGCCAAGAGCAAGGCCTCAAGAATCGGTTCTCAAACTGAAACAAAAAAAAAAAAAAAAAACAAATTAAAAAATTTAATCAATTTAATTGATAATTAAACAAATTAAATTAATTTTTAATTTAAGTATGCAACATATTTAATATCTATAAACAACTATATAAACATATTAATATTTAAAATTCCATAATGCATAAAACACAAGTACGACATATAGTATAATATTATATTTAATAGGATTAGTTGTATAGATATTTTACCATTCATCCTATGATAAGTATTAAAAATTTAATATAATGTATTAACACACATAAATAATTTAACTTAAATAAATTAAGCACCAAGTAGATTCCAATTTATATATAATTCATATACTTTTACGAAAAAAAAATATTTTAGCAAAAAAAAACTATAATATAGATTAAAGAATAAACACAAAATAAATTTAATATATAATTGTATACATTTTTATTTGAAACGTAAATAAATATGTCAGATTAAATTTAAATATTTTTAAATTAATAATTTTTTTAAAAAAATAATGCTTGACCTTTGTGCCACTAATAGTGCAGGTACATGCTCACTAAAGGCTCATTAATCCGCCCCTTATTGGAAATATAATACATTGGATCAAGCGGCGACGGGACACTTGGGCTGCGTCCACCTGTACGCGTCCCTTTCTGGTCCGATTGTCTTAAAGTCATGGCAACGTGGCGGCTCTTGAACGAGCCATGTTGCTAACCTTAATTAACTTAATTAAAAAAAAAAAGAGAGAGAGAGATTTGATTTATCGATTTTTTGCCAAATTAATCGATTTTTTAATTTTTCTTTACCGATTTATTCACTTTTTAAAGTCGGACCATGAATCGATTTTTAATTTTTTTCAATCAACCCGGTTCTTAAAACATTGCCCAAGAGAAAAAGGGAGAGGACTTCAGGCGGCTTCCATTTCTTTTTCATTTCGTGGGCATCTGACATTCCTTTTAAAAGCCAAACAAATCTCACACTCCATTCATTGGGAACTTGGCTTCTACCTCGTGCGTGGTGTTAGAGCTCAGGCCACTAACTGATTTCTGTCGAGCGCTTATTGGGTTTGTAGTCATAGCAATAAAGCAAAGATGAGGTTCGTCCAAATATCCAAATATGAAAATCTACATTAGACGGTTCATTGCATATCCTTAACTCAGCATACTCAGTAAGTACTTTGTTTTTTTGAAAAAAAAAAAATATTTTTGTCTTTTCAGTTGAACGAAGTACTTACGTGTAGTTGATGGGACGGTTCACAATATAATTTATTAATGTTTTTATTATTTTCATTGCTAGAAGACCACTTTTTTATTATTTTTTTTTTACTGAGACTCTGCGCAATCAGATTGCCTTAGAACTGACATTTATTACATTATCTTTAGCCCACAATGTTTTGGCGAAAAGCTAAGATGGTGGGTGTTAAGCAGTAAATAAAATTTATTAGACAAAGACAATTGCACAATTTTACTATTAATTAGTTGATTAACTAATGGAAGCAATTATGCAGATACAAAAATGATAGACACAATAAAACATAATTACTAAAACTAATACAATCTTTTACTTTTCTCTCTCTCTCTCTTTATTATTCAATTTTCATATTACTATAATGATATTTATATTATTTTATTAATTACCTCTAACAAATTTCACCAATTATGAGATCCACATGTTTTTTCTTTTTTTAGTTAATTAAGTTGCATGCTTACTACTTAGTGAAAACAAATGGATCTTTATGATATCTGAAAATGACATCCATCAAAAGATGTGTTTTGTTTCTTACATTAATAATGGAGAATAAAAGATAGATACAGCTGTGGACACAGTGATGCAAAATTGTGTAAAAAATAAATTTGTGAATTTCTTTGATGATTAAGATTCTTAATTAAATTATGTTTCAATAATTATGCATCATGGCTTTCATGTCATCAAACTCTTTCATCAGTAATTAACTTTAATTTAATAATACTTGGATCTTATCTCTAGGAAAGAATATCAGTTGATTGAGTTGACAAGATATAATAATAATTAGGTGCTACATTAAAAGTTGTTTTAGAAAAAGTCATCAGGTTGATATATTCGACATTGAAAAAAAAAAAAAAGACTTCTTTTCTTGTTTGTGAAACTAAAAGTACCCTTTAAAACTTTTTATCAATTCAGGAGATATATTCATGTAACTAGAATCTTTTGTGATACGCATTTTGTAGGTAAGGCATATATGTAAATGTCAATTAGTTAATAAAGCCTGAATTTGCGAATGTGTGTGTGTGTGTGTGTGTGTGTGTGTGAGAGAGAGAGAGAGAGAGAGAGAGAGAGAGCGAGAGAATATAAAACTAAAAAACGAAAAAAAAAATCTATTATAAGGAATAAACTCTCATAAATTTAGACTTACATTACTTAATTATAATTATTAATTATTATGTAAAAATATGTGTAAATTATAATTGGTTCGTGTCTATTCGTGTCCCTGAAAATTTTCGGAGACGAAAAGGAGGGGACTGGCCACCTGAAGAGAGGGATAAAAGGGGCGTGCGATAAACGCTAAAAGTCAAAAAAAAAGAAAAAAGGATATGGGGTGGGGCGTTTGTTCATTTCACGATCAGATAGTGACCGGCAGAAAAATAAAGCCCCCGCACGCCATTTCTTCATTTTTCTACTTTACCACAAGAAATGAAAAAAAAAGGGCCAAAAGTTATTACACGTACGTAGCTCTCTAGCCATCTTTTCTTAGCTTTTGTTCTTCTATGGGCCGGCCGGTGATTTATGTGTATGCATCCATATTTATAATTAAAGTTCCTTTTTAAGCTTTAGTGAAACCCTACCCCGCCCCCCGCCCCCCCCCCCGGGGTTGTTCCCTTTCAATGCAAGGCATGAGGGCATCATTTACACATGGAACTTTCGTACATGGCACATGTGAGAGAATCACTTCTCCCAAGAGATGTTCACGATAATTAAGTTTTGGTCTCTACGAATGAGAATTTTTATATAAAATCGAGTCAATGCAATTGGTAAGAAAATGAATCATATGCACACCCTTTTGCAAGACATACACCATGAACACTCCCTACTCTCAGCCAAATCTTGTGGGTGCAAGGCATCATGTGCCTGTGGTTCGAGCGCACACCTTTGAGCTCAACCTGTTGGGGCATGATCTACTGGTTAATGAGCTTGTTATTAATTATCTATATATATTTTTTTTATATTTTATAAAAACTATCATTACTAAGATTTATTCTCATTTATCGTTAGTTTCTTTATATAAATGATATGTTCGTCAACTTTATAAAATAAATATATTCTAAAAAGTAATTATCACGAGCTCATAATTCTGATCAGTGGTTCTGAGTAGCAGTTTGGCGGCTCGTCAGGGGGTGAACTATAACCTTCCACCCCCTTGGATGGTTCTGGCTCCAAACCAGTATCATGGAGCCAGTCCGGACCAATCCTAGGCCGAACCGGCTCAATGTTAAGGCTTACCATTTGCTTGTCTAATGATAGGTAAAAAAACAAAAACAAAAAAAAAAAAACAGTAGCAATTAATCTCTTAGTTTTATGTTTAGGGTTCGATTTTTAATGTTTACAAATTATTAAAAAAGAAAAAAAAGGGGGTAACCGAAAATGAAGTTCAAAAAGCTCTTGTTTTTTTTTTTTTTTCCCTCCCCAATAGAATGTCGGAAGTGTAGCCGATGCGAGTCGAGAGGCATTGCGCCAGGCTCTCCATTCCAGTCCTCTTCTTCGCACAAACGAAATTTATTAGGGTTGTCGAAACAATAATGATGGCTGCACCAAGAAAAATGACTTCCAACGGCGCATTTACAAAATCCGAGTGCTGAGATTGAACCAAGGAAACTTTCAGAAGCTTTTGGGTATTTAGATGTCACACATTATATTATAAAGAAAGAAAGCTAGTGACTTCTTTTTTTTTAATTATTATTATTAAAAAAAAAAAAGAAAAGGGTTTCTAATAAAATAAGCACAATGTTCTCGGTCCTTAAAATCAAATTGTTGAAATGCTAATAGCAGTATAGACCACAAATCCTAGCTGCCAATATACTCAATTATTAATATTAGAATTACACAATATGTAAATTTATTATATTTATTAAAAAATATTTTTTTATATTTTACTTAAATAAAAAATAAAAAATAAAATACTTAAATATTATAATACATATTAAATAATAATTAAATGAATTGAATCATTTAAATATTAATTTTATTAAAATATAGTGAAATACGAAAGTCTATTAAAATATTTATAAATCTTTTAAATTAAATATATATTGCTGCATAAATATTTCACAAATTTTCTCCCTATTTGCATAATTGTAACATATACATGTGGATTGTCAGATAAATGGATGTCGGGGGGGGGGCATGTGTTGTTGTACTGATAATGAGTGGAAGAGAGAAAAAAAAAAAGCCATTAAAAAAAGAAAAAAAAAAGTAAATAAGGGTTCAATCCAAGGTTGTTATAGGTGGGAAAATGATTATAACTGGCATCATTTCGTGCCTTGAAAATCTACTACTGTATGTGCACTTGGGAAGCATGCGCAGAGCCCCTTCCATATTTTCTCAGTTGTCATCATTTTCTAACGTAAGCGTGAGCACTCTTTCGCTCTCACATCTCTTTTGGCGATTGCTCTCCCCGTGTGCCTGTGTGTGTGTGTGTGTGTGTGTGTGTGTGTGTGTGTGCGTGCGTCTATGTCCTGTTCAATTGCATATGCATGCCTCTGTGTACGCAATCTGGTTTGTAACATGATTAATTATAGAATTTGTTACTTATGTCAGGCCATAATTACGTAAACTAAACTTCCGATTCATTGAGCTAACGAGTATGAATTCTGTTCAGAATTCTCACACTCTGTAGTTTTTTTCCTTTTTCCCCCTCTAAACCTATGTAATAGACAAAGCTCAATTTGCAATAAATAAGATATATTATGCACACATTTCATTATTCTTAATGCGCATTTCACTTTGCATGTTGCACATCTTTTTTCTTTCTTTTTATTTAAGAAAAAAAAAATGCATGGAGCCAGTGTGGAACCAACGCTCACCACATCAGCCCCCTGCGGACAGGACCCTGTCCTCCTATCTCTTCCGCTTGTATTACTGTCATCGTTACCACCGCTCGCCTTGGAAGAGAAATGACCAAAATTAGCATTTGGTCTCTCGGCTCACATTGGTTCCATACATCCATGAATAATCGTCATAAAGATTATTCATCACGGCAACGCCGAGTCAAAGAGAAGATCACTTGGGGGTGGGGGGATTATTTTACACCCAAAAAAAAAAAAAAAAAAAAAGGGGTGCACAGGTTAATTGACAAGAACAAGAGCTGGCGAGCTGATGAGGACGTGAGGTCCGTGGGTGCAGCCAACGAGGGCCGATCGGAGTGGAGAGGTCTGGTGTTGTTCACAAGACTGTGGGCGTAGTAAGAACAGTCGAGGCCCCAGGCTAAGTGGGATATGTGCAGAGTATGTGCAATTTTGGGTTTGAGACAAAGATGAGATAAGAGGGCCCAAAATTAACTCAAGGGATTAGTGGACTCGACGCAAACCTGCTCGGGCTATCATCACTCGGAGCAACGATTGCGCTGGTTGTGTTAGTACATGGTGCCTATGGGGTTGCCATTTCTTGCGTCCGACGGGTGTAGGCTGTTTCTTTCTCCAGGCCTTCAATTGTGACTCAGTCGGGCAAGTTCAGATTATTTTTTGATTGAGATATTTTTAGATTCCACGTGAGTTGACTTATTATTTTTTAAAAATATATTAATTTTTATTTTTGTTGATTTTTATTTTATTATATATTAAAATAAAATAAGTTATTTTTAATTTTTAATTTAATTTTAAATTAATATAAAATAAATATATATATATATATATATAATAAATTAAAAATTATATATATATATAATAGTACACAAGTAAAATAAATATATATTTGCATATATAATGTATATATATAAATAAAATAATAAAAAATATTATATAATTTTTTTTTTTACTCTTTTGAAAAAAAGTTCATTAGATCTAGAGTTAAAATAATAAAATTTATACTCTATGTACATAAACTTTATAGTTTAAATATTAAAATTCTTTATTTTACTTTTTATTTTGTTTTGTGAAAAATGTTGAGACATCAAGTTAATTTTAAAATTTGAAGTCATTTTCATATTTGGGTCAAATATCAAGTTTTTGACCTATTTTCTTAAGTAAGTTCAAATAAGATTATATCTGAACAATTCTATTCCAATATATCTATAAAAAAAAAAATTAAACCACTTTTTTTAATTTACAAAATCTATTGAAAAAAAAAAAGAATTTATTAAGTAAAAGTATAATGAATTAATTTAATTGACAATTACGATAATTTAAGGCAATTGAAAAATATTATAGTAAGAATTTTTATATTTTAATTATTATATATTTTTTAAGCATTTTCACATATTTAGTCATATGTATAGTGTTTTTAAACAATGAAAAAAACATTAATTTTAAGTGTGTTTTTAATTTATTTAACATAATTAACTTTTCATATCTTTTTTTTTATATATATTTCAAATTATGCTTTCTCTCTCTTCCTTTTTTTCTCTTTCACATATACACACATTCTTCATCTTTGTTAATTGTCTTAAAGATAAATTCTTCACCAATTTTTTAATCTCTCACAATTTTCCTTTCATATTATTAATGATTTTGGAGTAATAGTTTTTAATATCTATATGGTTTACTATGAAGAAACAAAATTGTGTAGTTAATTACGACAAGAAAAGTGAGTAGTTGCTTTGTAATATTATTTAGGAGTTAATTACAAAGTATAATATAACATTATAAGAGATAAGATTATGGATTATTCGTTTAAATATTCTCTTTACCTTAAGATTGAATTTACTTATATCAAAGTATAAGGCTTTATCTTCAGGTGGAGTAAAAAGAACTTGCTTCACTAAATGAGATATGAAAATTGATTTTACATTACTTATTAGTAAAGGTGTAAATCAACTTATAAGTTCATTAAAAACTTGGTGACTTACCTCAATAAAAACTTGTTTGAAATTTAATATCAAAACTCATTTAATAGATGAAGTAAGCTTGAACAATAGTAAACTTAACTTGTTAAAATTTATAATTAGTTTGTTTAAGAATTATTTAAAACTCACCTTAAATTTATTAAAAATTTTGTTTAATATGCCATTAGATTACATTTGGGAAGCTTATTTAAGTTATAAAAATACTTTTTTGCAAATAATAATAATAATATTATACACATTTAACCTTTCATAAATCTTATAAATTTAATCACTTTATGCATTAAGATGCTTTGTTATATTTATAATTATACATTGGAAGTAAACACTTATTTTTTAACTAATTAATTTTATTAAAGTAACCATTTTATCAATGTAATTTTATTTATAAAAATAATTTTTACAATTAAAATTATTTTTGTTAATACGATAAAATTAAATGACTTGTTCATAAAAAGCTTAATACTTGGCTTGATAAAAGATAAGTTCAACTTAACTCAACTTGGCTTAACTTATTAGTTAAACGAACTAAGCTTGAATAGGTCAAAGTTTAACTCAACTTGTCTTGTTTACATCTTTACTTGTTAAAGATGATTTATAAAATTGTATTTATAAGTGTAAGAAATTTTTTGAGCTAAATGGTATTCAAAAGGAAGTAAAGGTGAAAATAGTTGTCAACCATATAAATAAAATCACATTGCAATGGTATTAAAATTAACTTAATTCGAATCCTCATACAATTGTTATGTGTTTGGGACAATTTTTGTAATTGATCATGGTTCAATTCAAAGTTAATATGTTTAATGATCCTATTTCATGAATCCTCAATTTAAAACAATACCAAATAATTGTTAAATTTCAAAACTAGTTTGATGTTCTTTTTAAGTGGAATGGATTTACCTAAGGAAGATGTCATTAGTATTTTGCTAAATGGCCTTAAAGAAGAGATCCAACATCATATGTCAATATTAATACTTAATAAGCTACAAAATGCCTTTGTTCTTACAAATTTACACAATGTAACGGTAGAAACTTTATGATAAAAAACAAAATTCTCTTATTGTATTTCATCCTTAATACTTACATTAACTATATCTACAAGTATAAAAGTAACTCAACTTTCTACTAATTTAAATACTAGGGTAAATCAATTGAAAGCACTAAGAAGGGAAAATGGGTAACCATGGAAAATTAGATAAGAAAATGATGAGAGGATTGTGTTTTTAGTATAATGAAAAGTATGAAATAAGTCATAAATGTTGTTAGAAGAAGTTATTTTTGTTGAAGATGGATAATGAAGAATTGTTAAAGAAATTAATATTAATAAAGTTTTGACATAAGCTTTTCAAACTAATGTCATAATAGAAGAGAAAAGATTGTGGATGAGGAATTGATGCCAATAAAACTTTGCTAAAAGAAGTTGTTTTTGTTTCATCCTTACTATTTATGTAAATAAGTTCTATGTAGTTCCACTGCTTGAGTTTCATTATGACTGCTTAGTAATGATGTGTTTAATAATGGCAATGTTCCTTATGTACTTGATATACCCTCTATAAATGTAAATGTTCCTCAAATGGTGAATAAGCATACAAGTGTCATAATGTGAATATATACCTATTAAGCATACTAAGGTTAAACAAAAAGCCAATAAGAGTATATTATAACCTAATATGCATGCATATAGCAATCCTTTTGTTGTGCAACCAAATATGTCACAACCTATTATGACATTTACTACGAGTGAAAAATTTAAATAAGTCTAACAAAAGAAAGAGACTTATTTCAAATTAAAGAAAACAAATATTGGTCATTATAAAGGAAAAGTCAAACCAATTAAGAATATAAGTATAGATGAGGATTGTTGGGTTCACTTTGATAAAGATGATAATGACCATGATAAAGATTTTAAATTGAGTGATAAAGAATATAAATTTATTGATACATATTATGAGTGATTAAAAAAGGTAACAGATAAGGAGAACTTATAAAAGGTTAAAGTTAATAGAGGACCAAATCACATAAACAAATTTGGTTTAGTTAATAATGATAGTAATTATCTTGATAGTAATAAATCAAGCTATACTAGTGAGCTAAGTGAGAGTGATTCTAAGGATAGTGAAAGGAATATAGGGGAGAGAATTTAATGAATTTAATTGGACCCAACTTATAAAATAAAGTTTGAGTATTTCACCTATAAAGAAAAAAAAAAGTTGATTTGGAAGAAAATTATGTTTTTCCATTTATTTATAATTTTAGGAATATTTTGCATGAGTATAAAATATGAGAAGAAATAAATATCTACTATACAAAGAATCAAAAGGAGAAAGTTTAGGTTAAAAGCATGACAAAATATTGTCTTTTGTACATTAAGCTTCAAAGCTTCCAAATAGCAAAATTTTTATAATTAAAAATTGATAAAGCATACATGTATTTAGACAAACTAAGTTAATGGTACTTTAACAAAATGCATAACAAGTGTGCCCCTTTTAAGGATGAAAGTGATTTTAAAATGAGTAATAACCTTTGTTTAAAACTTCAAAAGGACATTTATAGAGTTAAACCCTATTGGATAAAGTTATGTGGGGACAAAAGACTTACTAAGAAATTTATTAAAGGTAATTGTGACAACTCCTTGAAGAAACTTCTTAAGTATACAAAGCTCCTTAAAGAAATTAACCTTAATAAATTAACTAAGATTAATTATAGAAGTAATAAAAGTGCAAATCAATTTTTACTATGATTAACCTATTTCTTACTTTTTTCTGCTGAAAAGACAAAATTGCTATGTAAAATTTATTATAATTCTAATTTGCGAAGAATAAATTGTTTGTATGGTAGCATTTGTCCTTTCAAATATTAAAAATCAAAAATTAAAAAGGTTATGGAATTTTCTTAATACAATTTTTAAAGCTCAATTTTGTGAATTCAAAAATTTATAGTTTATACTTATTTAAACTTCTTTAATATTTTTAATATGTTATAATTTTAATTTTCTTATATAGAAAATTTTAAATATTAAGCAAGTTATTTTCCTAAATGTAATACATAAAAAATGTGTTAGGTATGTTTATTCCAACTTTAGAGCTAACTAGTTAGACCTTAGGTTAAAGGATCACTTTTGAAAGGTATGTAAGGCTTATTCCTTCATTAACTATACCAAGACATTGATAAAGATGGATAGAGCTATTAAAACAAATGAGGTAAACATGTGATTAAAAAGAATTCATACTAAGGAATGGTGTAGGTGGATACATGATTTAATTATGAAAAGTCATTACACTACTAATAATATGACAAAATCATTCAATTATTAGATTGAAAAAGGAAGTAGTAAGCTAATTCTCACACTATTAGAGAATATAAAAGCAAAATTAATATTTAAATTATACAAGAGATATGTAAGGATTGTTAATTAAGAGGGAAAAATGACTTCAAAAGTTTATAAAAATTTAGAAAATTTCTCATCTAAAGGCACATACCACAAGTATATACCTATAAGTAATAAAAAGTCTAAAGTGCAAGATAGAGGAGAAAAATTTTATATCAACTTGACAAATAAAACTTGCTATTATAAATAGTGGTTAGTATCTAGGATTCCATGCAAACTTATTGCATTTTGAATAGGTTATATTAAAGGAAAGCCAAAAAAGTATTATGATGAATATTTCAGTTTGGACAAATACTTAATAGCTCGTAATTATATTATTCACCTTTTATTTAAGGCCAATCTTAATCCAGCTATCAAAACATCTCCAATCACTAAAGTTATAAAAATGATTAAGGAGACCAAAGAAGTGTAGGATAAGGGAGAAGGGAGAAGTTAAACTAGGAATTATAAGAAAAAGGTCTAGAATTGTCAAATTTAATAAATTTTTAAAGTTTGGACACAATTCAAGAACATGCCTCTTAGTAAGTTTTAGAGAAGTTTAAATTTCTAAATTGTAATTAATTTAAACTACTTTAAATCTAAAATTGCAATTAGGATTAATAAAAAAGTATTAGCTTTTATGCAAAATAAAAACTTTTGTCATAAATTAATGTAACTAATGATTAAGTGTTTTTCACTTTTTACCTCCTTATTCTCTACAAGTTTTTTTTTTATTAAATAAACTCAATAAATCATTTAAAAGGCATCATTTTCATTCATGTTTATGATTAAGTTACACTATTTCTTCCAAGTTCAAAATCTGATCTTAATGTTATCATCTCTAGTACAATATTTATGTCATTGTTCCTTTATTACACCTTTTTTTTTTTTTTCAAACTACAAATTCATTAAAGCTTAACATATTTGCTTATTAATTATTAGAAAAAAAATAAAATAATAAGGATAGAGATGGATAAAGTAGAAGTAGTCAAAGTATCTCACAAGCATAAAAAATAAGAAAAAGGAAGTCTCCATCCATACTATTTAGATAAGGCATAATCTAAAGCAAAAGGAAAAAAAAGGCAAATTGCTTAAAATTTTAACTTTTTATAAGTTTTTTTTTTTTAATGTATTTCACCTTTATGGATTACACCTTTATAATGCCTAACTTATTTACAAGCCAAAAAGGAAGAAGTAAAAAAGGGAGTAAGATATAAGTCATCTTATGTCACATTTTTGATAATATAGTGCTTGACATAATAAATGGATTTTGAATTTAAGACACTTTGCTTACTTATTTAATATGTTAAGATACTTTGTTTTAATGTATATAAGTTAGAAATGAAACCATCTACACATTTTAGAAATTTCTTCTTCATTTTAAAAGTAGCAATACAATTATGAGTATTTGTCCTAAGATAAGACAACTTATTAGTATGACAATTAAATGCTTCATGCCCTTTGCTAATTCTTCAATATTATGCACCTTTACTAGTATTCTTTTATTTTCATTTCTTATGCATTAACTCTCCTTCAATTGTTCTACCCTTTAAATGATCATCAATGGTTTCATTTAGTGGTAAACATAAACTAACTTCACATATTCCTCCATCACAATAATAATATAACTTGATTTTTATTTCACTTTGATTCTAAAACTTTCATTAAGAACCTTTTATTACATAAGTTGCATTTTTTTTCCTTGAATTTCAATTTATCATGGTTAACACTTAAAGAAAACATTTTCTTTTTATTTTGCATTTTGTTATATATTGTTAATTTTCTGTTATGGTATGACGTGGTTTTAATAATTATTATGGAGCTACTAAAAATGGTTGGGGCATTAGTTATTTATTAAGGTTATTTGTGAGTTAAATGGGATTGTAGAAAAAGTTTTGTGATTTTAATTAGTCAAATAAATTTTTTTATATAAATTTTAAATATTAACAATTATCTCATAATTTTAATGTTTATTTTTTTAATATTCTTTTTTCTTTCTTTTTGTCCAATGTTCATCTTCGTTGTGTATGTATTAAAGAGGAGTTTAGTTAGTTTGCTAGTTATTTATAATGATTTTTTTTAATTATTTTAAATATTTTTAGACATAGTCTTGATATGATATGTCGCGTAACCAAGATCAAACATTAGGGTGTGACGTGTTATATATAAAAAAAGGGGTGTTATTTGTTACCGCACTTAAACTAGAGGATGCGGAAGGTAAATTTTCTAAAAGGTAAATAGGTCTATGTATATAAAATATAATATCTGGCGCATTCTGTGCCTTCGAAATCGGAAACCTCATTAGGAAACCAGGACAGGGAAGCTGTTTGAAGAAATGACGGACAGAAACGAGGTTCTGTAATGAATTTGTATTCGCCACGCCTGGCCTGGGTAGGCAATGCAAATTGTACATTGAGTGAGTTAACCAAGACAAGACAAGGCATTGGGAGCAAGAGGATGGGCATCGGCTGCGCCTGTCGGCCATTTACAGTCTCGGGAACTTGGATCGACCCACCCACTTCTTCTTCTTCTTCTTCTTCTTCTGTTATTGTGATTAGCAATCGTAATCATTATATCACAGTTGCATCGTCGAAATCGAAACAAAAGGCCTCACTACTTACTGCCACTCTCACTCATCATAATCTTGTCGAGGATCGAGATATTACAATTAGCCCAACAAGCCCCCCAAAAGCCTCGCCTTTTCATCATCTCTTCTTGGAGGAGGAGGAGGACGCCGGTGGCGGCCGCGGCCATCATAACAATAACAACAATGGCGGCGGTGGACGTAGGTGGCGGTGGTGGGAATGGGGAAATGACGGCGGTGATCCGCCAATCAATCCTAATAATCATCTATTTGTTGTTTTCTTGTGCTGTTCCGCTGCATTGCACTTGGCTTCTTCTTATGCTCTTGCCAAAGCCGATTCTACAATTTCGCATTCAACATCGAAAACTCCTCCAGAGCTGGAGCCAGAGGAAAAGGAGGCGGCTTTTTGGACTAGTATTTGGGAAGTCAAAGGAAGCAAGCGGATTAGGCTCATCCCTGATTTCTTGAGGGATGCATTTCTTGCTGCTCCATCATCAGCATCGTCGTCGTCGTCGTCGTCGTCATCTTATCTTGTTGGGAACTGGTGGCTGCAATGCAGAACCCTTTTCATGCGCCTTATGCTCCCGGACGGGTTTCCTCACAGCGTTACCCCTGATTACTTGGAGTACTCTCTTTGGCGTGGCATCCAAGGCGTTGCCAGCCAGATCAGTGGCGTTCTCGCCACACAGGTCTCAATCTCATTCTCACCATTTTTCTGGCTTATTTTTCTTTCTTTTTCTTTTTGAAACCCTTTCATGATAATTATGGTAATAGCAACCCTTTTCTCTTCTCACAACAACAAAATGACACACACTTATGCGTGACTGTTGATGATTTTGATAACATATATATATATATATATATACGCACCCACATTACCATGTAACATATAGGCATTGCTATATGCTGTTGGATTGGGAAAAGGAACTATTCCAACCGCAGCTGCCATCAATTGGGTGCTCAAGGATGGTATCGGGTATCTTAGCAAAATCATGCTGTCCAAATATGGACGACATTTTGATGTTCATCCTAAAGGATGGAGACTATTTGCTGATCTCTTGGAAAATGCTGCCTTTGGATTGGAGATGCTTACTCCTGCTTTCCCTCATCTATTTGTTCTCATTGGTAGCACTGCCGGCTTTGGACGCTCTGCTGCCGCTCTTATCCAGGTCTGTCATATATGCCTTCCCACACTTGGATTTCCAAGCTTCTCGGTTTGAAACTGTACAATGTTATTTTCAACACTAAATAGCTTTCTTCCTTCTTTAATAGAAGTTTTAAGCACTTTTTCTGGATAAATATTCTTCTAATATTGGCAAATGTGGATTTTGAAGAATATCTTACTAAAAATGATTCAGGGAAAACTTGGATATGACATTGTCCCCTACAGCCCCCCCCCCCAAAAAAAATTTCAGGCTCTTTCCATACTGAAGTTTCTGTATTCCTATGATACCTACTTGTCCTGATGTCTTTCTACCTATGTCTTTCTCTGGCACTTATTTGTTGTGATATTCCATGTTCCCGTGATTTTCTGTTTTGTTCAGGCTGCAACAAGAAAGTACTTTGTTTTTGCTTTTACAATGCTTCTTCCATAAAGAAATTTAAATCCACACTTTTATGCGCAGCAATCATGATGATGTATCTAAAATTTTTATCCTGCTCTGTTGCTTTTAAAGTCAAATATCAATTTCATTGTGCTACCATTTTAAGTGTTCGCCTGAAATGATTGCAGAATTTCTTAAATGCTGACCCTTATAAGTATACAGGCCGCCACCAGGAGTTGCTTTTATGCTGGTTTTGCAGCTCAAAGGAACTTTGCTGAGGTAAAACCAAGTTATTTGCCATTGAACTAGGGTTTCAGCTGCAGATGCGTTAAAAGGAAGAACAAAAGTCTTTGTTTCCATCAGTTAGCATGCAGTCTTATTGTGATTTGTTGCTTGCTGTTGCTAGCACATCCTGCATTACTTTGACACACTTCAATAACTACAGAGTATCTTCCTCAAGGCAATCACTTGTTGTAGGTAATTGCGAAGGGTGAAGCCCAAGGAATGGTCAGCAAGTTTGTTGGTATAATGCTTGGTATTGCATTGGCTAACCGCATAGGCTCTTCTGGACCCTTGGCCCTTGTTTCTTTTGGTGTGGTGACGTGGATCCACATGTTCTGCAATCTGAAATCATATCAATCCATTCAACTAAGGACTCTGAACCCATACCGTGCCAGTAATTTATCTCCTCTTTTCCTCTCTCTGCACTCCCTCATTAACTTTCCCACTGCAATACTAAAATATCCTGATCACTCTCCTCAATTGAACTGATATAGAAAGTCCCTGATTCACATGATAGTATACCTGCCTTGTCGATTGCATTGCACCTAAGTTACCTGCACTTGCTTTTGCTATGGAAACTTAAATGGTGTAAAATAAGGTGACATAAAACGGGAATTGGTTGGTGTTTTACTCTAATTAGGGGAAGAATATAGACATTGTAGGTGAGTCCAGATGGTTAGCAAAGAACATCAGGGGTTGCCACGGTGACCAAAGTTTTATTTATTACAAACTGGAAGCCAATAGGATCTTAACTTGAAATGCACTCAGCTTTCTCATTGCTTTTTGGTTTATATTATTTATAGCTTGTTTCTAGCTTTTGGATTAGATTAGCTACAGAAGTTCTTGTTACGATGGCTGTCTTTGGTGACACCTATCAGCCTGAGTGTTTAGTAGGTCAAGAGTCTTTACCCAGCTTCATTCAGTGTATGTACACGATAACCATAAACCTATAATTCAAACAACAATGAGACCAAAGATATGCCATTTGGATTTTGGAGATGAATTATGGTTACGCTAATGTTGGATTTCAACACCTTTTAAGTGCATACTGATGTACTTTTAAGTTTTTTTTTTTTTTTTTGGTCACAAGGTGTAATCTTTGTTAAGTGCATTTTTGTATTCCGTGCTATCCTGGGGTGGGCTGAGCTGGACTGTTTTGGAGCTTACTTCAGATCCTCAAAACCTAAATATCTTTTCTATTGGGTTATATTTTCTTGGCATCCATCTCATGGCATATCCTGTTGTACAGCATACAAGTATTTCTCGTTTTCTTTTTTCCAAATTCACATGATAGAGAGGAGAAGGTGGTCTTAGTGGGGATCAAATTACTGGAATATGCTCACATATTATCAAATCAAGAAAACAATTTTGTATGCATGCATCAGGTGCAACAGATCTAGTCACTTGCTAGTGGAAGCAAAAATGTGAAGTATTGTGGTGTTTTGAGTTAAAGTGGTTAATTTTTGGGTTTTCTGGGGAGTTTAAGCTCACTAATTCATAATTTCTATGCATTCACTGATCTAGGACTAATTCTAGAATCATATGAATTGATCTAAGAACCTGGAAGGTGGATCTCACTTTTAGCTTAATAACTTTCCCATTCATTGTGTTGACAGGTTTAGTTTTCAGTGAATATCTCCGTAGTGGCCAAGTACCTTCAATCAAAGAGGTCAATGATGAGGAACCACTATTTCCAGCTGTACAATTTTGTAACTTCAGCTCTACCACCAAAGTGAGTTACTTTTCTACTTTCTTCCTTCTGCGATAGTTGACTATTCTTTACACATATCAAAAGCAATAAAGCAAGGTGTTTGGGTCATGATTTTTTACTAGTTAGGAATAAGGAGAAGAAAAAAGGGTCAAAGTTTATCTTTTTTTCATTGAACTGAAAGTTTGGGCAATGAAGGGATAATTACCACCATTACCTTACACTTTAGATCCCATCTCTGTTTCCACCTTCCAGTTAGTAGATACTTTATGTAAGTGCATGGATTACATAGTTGCAATAAAAACTGCATGGATGCACTGGTACATGGTATTAAATCTACAGTGTAGGCTATTAATTGTCTTAAACCTCAAGTTGAAACTGATTAGGAAGAAAATTATCCCTCCTAAAAACTAAAAAGACACCGTGACCACTAAAACAAAAGCCTCTATATTGATTAATGAAGGTACTGAAATTTGGCTTGGTTGTTGGACATCCTGTACCTAGCAGCAATGTCCAAAGCTTCAGTTGTATGCATATAAGGAGGAATAAAAATGGTGTCACATATGAATGGCCAAATATGCAATGACTATTGACAGTAGTTGTACATGTTATCTGTTTCTAATGCCTCACACAATGGTTACTTTTGTTATCCAGTTAATGAAGTTAATGTGCTTTACTAAAAAAAAAAAAGCTTAGAATTCTTACATACATTTCTTGTAAATTCATAGGTTGTGGTGCAATGTCTTACCGTACCAAATTCCCGATTATTTGAGCACCACTTTGTAGAAAGCAAAATCATTATGTGGCAACAATTTTACCTTTATATCATTGGTGCTGAATATTTGAGAATTTTGTTAAATAAGGCATTTCACCACTAAGTACAATTTTATAGAAAGCACAGCCATTATTTGGAAGAAATTTAACCTTTATATCATTGGCGCTGAACTACTGGGGCCATCATTAGCAGGCACAATCAGTTGTACTCTCTTCAGAAACGAGGCACGCAGCTGCCGAAATAGAGCAACGGTTGCAGTTGGGTTCAAAGCTCAGTGACATTGTCAGTGGCAAGGATGATGCATTTGCACTGCTAAATCTGTATAGAGATGAAGGGTATATATTGAGTGAGAGCAAGGGGAAGCTCTGTGTAAGTATTTGAGAAAAAAAAACTATATATATTTCTCACTCTTGCCCTGCACCCTACCCCAAAAAAGAGGAAAAAAAAGAAAAAAATCTTGCTCCTTCCCCTCCTCTCAATCAAAGAAGAAACTGAGGTTAAATTGTTGGCTTCTCTTTGTGGAACCTATAGTGAATATTTATTTTCCTATAGCTGTGTTTACTGTTGGATTCTCATCAGTGCATTCTCTTTCTGTTCTTGCCTTCATTTGAATTTGGTTTCATGGAACATAGCAAATTGTTGATGTTCTTTATAAGTTCTCTTCAGTGGTGGGATGACAAATAATCTTTCTGAGGAAAAAAGATGGAAAAATAAGTTCAAAACTGATTGATCAATTTTACTTCTGCCATGTCTATGATCTGTTTAGGAGAACAAATGTAAATAAAAGGTATATATTGAAGGAAACTCGGCATAAGTACTTTGAGGGGGAAAAAAAAATCTTTTGAAGAAAACTTAAATGTAATAGAAGTATGAATATTAGATCTGAATGCCCATTTTAGCTCTTTTAATTGTTGATGTTGTTCCATCTATTTGAGAAGCAACTCAATGTCATTTTGCTTACTTTTAGCATTATTGACTTGGATCAGGTGGTACTTCAAGAAGGTTCAACACCACAAGATATGCTGAAGGCACTGTTCCAGGTCAATTATTTGTACTGGTTGGAAAGAAATGCAGGCATTGAAGCTAGAAGTACCTCTGCTGATTGCAGGACAGGGGGTAGGCTGCAAATGTCACTGGAATATGTTCGGAGAGAATTCCAACATGTCAAAAATGACAGTGAATCAATGGGATGGTTGGCTAATGGGCTTATTGCGAGGACTTTACCTAACCGAATTCGCCTAGGTGTTGCTGCCTCTTCAGTCGCAAGCTGATGCAATGGCAATGATCTTTTTTCCCCATTCCTGCAATCACCTGCTGCTCTCCATGAGAAAGAAATTTAAAGTTGTTTTTCCTTGCGTTGTGCTGCTGTGATAAACTAATTGACGGTGTGATCCTTTGTACAAAGCTCTACCTAAATGATCATCCACTTGCTGAAGTTCAGTTGCATGACTGTCAGGTAAGTTAGGCATCGCACTCCATTTTCCATTTACTGGCTGGTCTGACCTTTCACTTGTACTGGTGGTGCAAAGTGCAAACACTACCAGGAACTGCTAAGCAAAGGCAGTTTGTGAATTTTGGAACTCATCAAATGTGTCAAGTTAACGACTTGTAGCTTACAATATTAGTTCTTTTAAACTCTTTTTGTAACCCTCTTGTATTGTTTTCATATTTTTTTAACACTCCTCCCCACATAAAAAAAGAAGGAATTAAGCATAGATGTTGATTTTGTTTCCACTGGAAAAATGTTTTTGTTTTGCTGTTATGAATTCCCCTTTCAGTTAGAACCTAACTGTATTTTCGCTGATTCATCAAATGCTTAGGATTCGTTAGGATACACTGCCAGACTTTTGCTATTGCTTTTAGTTGTCTAATGTTCGAATTTTGTCTTTTTGTTATTTATTTTATAATATTAGATGTTTGTTTTTGTTTTCAGTCATTAATTTTATTATTATTATTATTATTATTATTATTATTATTTACTTTTAACAAATTTTTTTAAAAAAAATTATCATCGATATATAGTTATTAATAAGAAATTGATAAAGTACACCATAATTTGATATTGAATAAAAATTCTAAAAATTACACCTTAATGTTGGTCTAAGAGGAGAGCTAGTGGATTGCATCTTAGGTGGCAACCTGATGCAATGCTGTTGATTTGATCTCGTCGATTCCATGACTCAAAAAGAGGCTCACTGAATTTGGTAAAAAGTTTAGAGTCTTATTTTGGTGTATGTCTTCTCCAACAATGGCAACTCTTGCCATTGTGAAAACGTAAATGGGGTTTTAGAAAAAAAAAAAAACAAAAAAAAGGAACGAAGAAAGTTGAAAGTGATACTGTGAAAACCGGCAGCAGATTGGGAAAACATCGAGTTGATTTTGTAAGAAGGAAAATTGACTTGCTTTCTCGACAGAAAACTAAAGACTAGCTGCCTAGTCAAACATGTTTTTGATTTTTTTTAAAGACCAAAAAAATCAGTCATCGGGAAACTAAATCGCAAACAAACGTGCCCTTAACTAATAACCTTAAAGAGTTTATTTTTGTCGGGTCAACCAAAAAAAAAAACAGAAGGGATTCATCTTTTGCTTCCCTCTGTACTCTATGTATATTTCTTTTTGCTTAAAATTTTAGAATTTTTGAAGTCATTTGCGGATTGCTGAAAGCCTAAAACAGTCAATAAGGGCTTCACCTGTTTAGATGAGTTTATTAAACAAGCTAAGGATGAATAGAGAACTAGGAATGGCAATGGAAATTGGCATTAAGAGATTTATTCCATTTTGTCATGACGAGTTAAGAATTTGGATGAAGAATCTCCTAATTTACGAATTTATTGTGAGAGACAAAGAGAGGATGATATTTATAATAAAATCGTTTTGTATTTACGGAATTATGTGTTTATGAAGAATTTCCCTTTTTGTATTATTTTAGTTGTAAAAGCAAAAGACTTCATTATATTTTTTCCATCTCTCGCAAGTTTACACATCAATTATAGGCTCAAAACGGTGCATACATGCAATTTTTTTGCATGTACATCTTGATTCAAGTTGTAAGTGCTACGAGTTTAGTGTTTATCAATTTGTTTTAGGATTAGCATTGGGATAAAATGTACCGCTAAAGTTACATATAAGTTATGCGCAAATTTGGGATAATAAATTAAATGTCTATATCATTAATTTCATTATTTGACTGCATTAGGTAATAGAAAATTAACTTAACTCTATTATTTTTTTTTTCACCAACCAAGAACAATAATGGACAATAGCAATAGTAACATCGAACAAGTAAATCAAATGTACCCTATGTCCTCCTCATTATTATTGCTGGGGGTATACTGTTGAATGAAAAATCCTGAAGCGTTCCTCTCTCTGTCACTCTCTGGGGTCTAATTTATTGACGGCGGAGTGTTAATCAGTATGGTAACTGTACTAAAAGAGAGATGATTTTCATTTATATGCTTTTGTTTGAGGATGATTGCATGTCGTAACTTCAGGGGGAAAAGAGTATATGTCATAAATACGCAAAAGCATTTGTACGGGGGAGCATATTTGCACATACAAAAGAACGCAAAGGTGCTATAAAAGTTGTACGGTGGCTGATGAGCATTGTCTATAGCCCGTTGAATTGATAGCTTCTGCAGCGAAGTTCCAGTTGAGATCTTCCATTAAAGCAGAGACAGAAAAGGAGGCTTCGATGTTTTTAACTGTGGCTGGTCAAGTTGGTGTCTCAGGAGTTAGTCCTGCAATTTCTTTGAGTGGCCTCCACACGAACTTTCTCCTGTACAATCGTCGTCGTCATCATCATCATCGATGAGTTCTTTACAACACAAAGAACATAGATGCATTGTGTTATATCTCCTATTAACACACTATTTCTTCGGTATGAAATTTAGTTTTTTTTTTCTTTTTTCTTTTTTCTCCCTATAAGGGAATATGAAAGTTGGTTAACTTAATACAGACTTGTTTTATGATGACTTTCATTTGTAGTTCATAAATTATTGTGTATTTTGTTTATTCAGTCGTAGACTGTACGTTAAATATTTAATCCATAAATGTTACATATAAATGCTAGTAATGAAAATTAGGAGATTACCAAGTTCCACATTCGGCAATGACTCTGACTTTAGGCCGGAGAGAAGGAAGCAGTGCAAGAAACTGCAGTTCTGCCTTTGACAGGACCTGCATTTACAGCTCCACAAAAGAGTAATCTAATTAGAACTTGTGACTGCAAATTAACCAGCTAATAGCGATCCAATTGATGAGATGTGAAGTCAGTTAATGACCTTGGCTTCAATAATCCACAGAACAAGTCCCTTGGCATCTGGGGGCAGTGCGGCAAGCCTATAATCCACTTCAGGTGGATAGTACCACCTTGCTATGGGTTGCTTCCCGAGGTGAGCCTGCGCATGTTATATATATATATATATATATATATTAGCCAAAACAAAACAACTGAGTTTGTCCGGACTACTGTTGCTTGCCAATGTAAATGGGGTCCATATTATCCGCAGAAGAAATTCTATCAGCCACAAGGACTAGCGGTACAGTTTCGTCTGCAATTCCATTCCATTGTTTACAGTCAAAACCATATCTTAAATTGCAAAAAGGGGGGGAGGAGAGGGAGTTGAATTAATTACAGGGCAAACAGGATGAATCTTGGTGAGGGTGGTCTCAGGATCGCCGAGGCCCCGAGCAGTGAGATCAAGAAAATAGTAACCCTGATATCTGAGTCGGGTGAGGTAACGGCCCTCGTATCCCCCCTCGTGAGGCGTGTAAATTGCAAGGGCTCTGTGCTCTTCTACGTCAGACATCCAACGCCCCAAGTCTAGTTTCAGCAAGTCCCCTCCTATGAAGTCCCATAGCCCTATCCCACCACTTCCACTGCTTTCACTGCTGCTGCACCTGACCACTCCGCCGCCAACCATCCCCCTCGGCCTCAAGCCGATGAGCGACGATGCTGCGGCGGCTCTTCTCGTTGTCATCATTCGGATGCAACGGCAGTTGCTTATTACCCGGCGGTGCTCCTTTCGCAGGACATTGGCCAATGGCCGCGTGGGTGCCCCCCCGCCGTCCCGGAACTGCACTTGCGAGAAGCAGGATGCGCTTGTCATTCTGTCATATACCCTCAATTTCTCTTCTAAATTTATGACAAAAGGCAAAACATGAGAAGAAATTTAGGAGGCACTTGCAGTTGGGCGTGGCTGTTAGAGGACAGCACTGGGAAACATAACCCGAAGCCACAAGGAGAGATATCAATGTTTTGTATATAACATATTTGCTGTATTTATATATTTTTTAATAATTTATTTATAATTTTATATATTATTTATTTATTTATGTAGGTTAGGCTGGTTTTGTATGGCGGAGAAGCAACTTACAAGACAAAAGGAACCCACGCATCAACAGACTCCATCTTTAAATCAGGATGTGGACAAATATACTTTGGACATTAAATAATTTCTGCAATGATGTATAAAAAAAGGCTAACGGCTAACTTGTTACCCCAATTTTTATCTTTTTTTTTTTATCCATAATATTTAAATATAATTTATTTAATTTATATAATTTTATATTTATTTTTGATTTTAATAGTGACATCATATTAAAATTTTAATTTTAATTTTTAATATTAAAATTTGAATTTTTAATTATTATTAATAATTTTTTGGTATAATAAATGAATATTTGATTATTATCGATGTGCTAAAATTTAAAATAATAATAATAATTTGAGAAGTAATTGACATTAAGAAAAAATTTTTGTTAATTGAGATTATTTTAATAAAAAAGAATTGAATTTAATAAGTAAAAAGTGTTAGAGAAATATAAAAATTTAAAATTAAGAAAAATTTTAAGTAAAATATAAATAAGTAATAAATTCATAAATTTGATATAATATTTTAACCTAAATCCTTATAACATTAATTTATAAGTTCTTACTTATTATGACATTAATTTATAAATTTTTCTTATTTATATATTATTTATATTTTATTTTCACTTTTAATTAAAATCTCATTAACACTTGTTAACAATCTTGAACTAATTTTTTTAACTAATTCATACTTAAAATCTCAATAATTTCTCCCTAAATTATGAATCTCTTCCAGTAATCTTGAACTCATTAACACTCTATTAAGTTAGTTATGAATCCACCTTATTATGCATGATACAAATGTGCCAAAAGCTCATACCATTCCATCAAGTAGATTCTCTAAGTACATTACAATATCTCACTCTTTATATAAAAGCAACTTTGATTGAATATTTTATGTATTGTGAATGACACATTTTAATTATTTATGATGATCTTTCTAAACAATCATAGACTTATTACCAAATGTCTCTTTTATCATGAAGATTGTTAGGTTGAGAGGTTTATCCTGAATATGTATTCCTTCTTTATAAGGTAGTAGTTGTCTTGCCACTCTACTAGAACCTTACTTCCGATGAGTGTAATTCGTTTTCTCCTTCCTCATAAGGGCAATGCAAATTTATCGCCAAATGTCTCTCATATTATGGAGACTATTAGGTCATAAGGCTTATCAAAGGGATGTCTTCCTTTCTTATAAGGCTACAACTACTTTATCATAATTCATTTTTTCCTTCTTTATAAGAATAATAGTCATAAGAAATATGCACTATTCGTACTAAATCATTGACTTTAATACCACTTGTTAGCTACCTATCCTTTGTCGAACGATCAATTTTGATGCATTGTCTATATTGAACCATTAGTTTTGATACCAAAGATGTCTTCCTTCCTTACGGGGCAATAGTTACCTTACTACTTCCCCGAGCTTTATTTATAGTGAGTATAATTCATCTCTTTTTTTCTTATAAGGGTAATAGTTATATAAATTATGTGTTGTCTATATCAAACTATTAGTTTTAATACCACATATTAGGTACTTATCCCTTGTAAAACCATTAACCTTGTTGGATTGTCTATATCAAACCATCAGTCCTAATGTCACTTTTTAGGTAGTTATTCCTTATCAAATTATCGACTCGAGTAAGGTTTAAATAAGAAATATATTTGTAATAATAACATTACATTTCAATTCAAAACTTTAAGATATTAATTTATGACCCTTCTTTATTTTTGTTCTCACTTTTAATATGAAATTTATTAATTAACTCGTATTTAAAATTCTAACAAAAAAAGTAAGACTAAAATTTCTTACTTCAACTTGGGCAAAGAATTAGTATTATAGTCTCTGAAGAAAGAAATAAGGAAGTGGTGTTGTAAATTTCACAAAAATTAGCACGATAAATTTCAAATATTTATTTATTTGTTCTCTTTTTTTTTTTTTTTTGGTTATTTGGAGGATCGACTCTAATGGAATTAAAATCAATCAACTAAAAATTAAAACCATCATATTAATTCAATTTTGTTTTGTATTTTCAAATATAACTTAAAATTGTAAATATAATTGATATTTGAATTGAATATTTATTGAAAAGAATTGTTAAAAAAAGTTATATATATATATATTTGGATAGGTATTACAATCTTTTTGATTTACTATTATAAATAAGTAAAAAAGATAAATGTTGAAATAATATTTAATAAAAAAATAATTTTATTAATTTATATATTGTATTATCTATTTAAGTTATGTTTTGTAATATTGTAAAATAAAATATTGTAAATAAAAATATTATTACTCAAAGTTATATAATAGTGATAAAAATAATGTGAAAAAGATCTAATAAAATTATGAATATTTGATAAAAAGAAAGGACTAGAAATATAAATTATTTTTAAACTTTATTACCTCTTTTAACCTTAAATTTAATTGTGGATCCAAAAGATTTAATTATATGTTATAAAGAAACTTGTTATACAAGTGTAGGAAACAACATATATTATTAGTTAAGATATATTTAAAGTGAAAAAAAAAAGATAAAAAAACTCAAGCAAATAGGTAAAATTAAAAGACTTGAAAAAAAACAAAAATTTAGATAAAAAAAGAATAATATTAAATTAAAAAGAGAAAGCAATAAGTATTTAATGAAGACTTATTGAAAAAAAGAAAATTAACATAAAAAAAGCTAGAAAGAAGCAATATAATTAGTAAGAAATTGTTCGAGAAAAAAATTATAATTAAATTAAATTTAATAATTTATTTTTAATATAATAATAAAAATATTTTTAAGTCAAAAGAGTAAAAAAAAAGAGTAAAATAAAATTTTTATATAATGAAAAAATAAAAAAATATTTTTAAGTATTAAGATATTTTTATTTATTTTAAAATATAAAAATTATGATTAATCGTTTTTATTTTATAAAAATTTTTAAAAATATCAAAAAAAAATTTAAAACAAGAATTTTGAGAATATAAATTTATAAAATTTAATTATAAAAAAATATTATCAAATAATATTTTAATTATATTTAATTTCAAACTAACTTTTAACCATCTCAATGTAAATTAAAACACACTACCAAATAAGATTTTAATAAATTCGTCCGTTTTAATGAAAAGATTTTATCATAAAAAAATAACGTCATCTTGAAAAGCAAAAGCAAAAGAGAGGCAAGGCGCAACAGTAATTGAACCGTTAAATTATAACGTTCAAAATAGGTACAACTGTACGGATAAACGTAGAAAAGAAACATCCGAGGATAGTAGCTGACAATAAATTACAAATACAAATTTTTGGATATACTACCTGTAATCCTTTTGAATTATTTTATTAATGCGATGTAAAAAATAAATAAATAAATAAGTAAATAAATAAATAAATATATATATATATATATATTAGTCAGAATTGTTGCTTTTGAACAATTCTTATTTATTTTTGGTCAAACACTTTAAATCATACTGCTAAATACATTCATAGAACCACTCTCGTATGGACATTATCTGACTTTATAAATAAAGAAACAATAATATTTTAAAATTTTTTTAACATCATAATAAATTAAAATAAAAATAAAATCAACTAAATTATCGTTACCAATTATAAATTAATCTAATGGTTAAAATTATTTTTGTTAATATTAAAATTATTGTGTATGTTTTTTTTTTTATAAAAAATTTTGTTAACCTGTTTGACAAATATAACTATCGGTATCCGGAAACAAAAAAAAAAAAAAAAAGAAATTGGTGACATTTAATGGAACAATGAATATAAATAAAGAGAAAATAGATTTTTAAATATTGGGATAAATAATAAGTAATTGAAAACTTGACGATGAAAATTATTTGAACAATAATTTTTCCTGAATTATCTTTTCCCACATTTTCATTTGCAAAGATGCAACCTTTTCACTTCCAGACCATAAAAATCTCCATGAAAGGACAGTACTTTCAATTGAGCGTTTCTGTTAGCTATGTTGCCATATAAGCTTTTTTCTCTCATAAATTAAGGAGGATGGGAAGAGAGAAGTCCCCATGACGGAAAGAAATGAATTATTGAAAGAGATTTTAAAATTTGGAAGCAAAATATTGAAATAGAAATTCTGGAAAAAATAACATTAATGACTAAGATTACAGAGAAACTTCCTCTAAACTTTCAATTAGATATTAGATTCAGTAAATTGTGGAATTTTTTTTTTAATTTTTAATTTTTTAATTTTATCAAATCTAAGTCAATCCTCAAATGATAAAAGTTAAATACAAATTGGTTAAAAAATTGAAAGTTGGGTTAGATATAATAATACAAATGCAAAAGCGGTGGATCTTTCAGTAATTCACCTATCGTTGCGTCATTTAATTTGTTAACGTCGTCACGGCGTGCCGTGACTAAGGCTCGTTGCCTAGTAAGGACAGGTACAGATACAATAATATAAACACAAATATTTATATTCATTAATTTAAAAAAAAAAATTAAAACACAAATATCATTTTACATTATATATATACATATATATATATAATTTAAATATTCTTTTATAATATTAATAATTTTTATATTTATAATTATAATAATTATTATATTATTTTATATTCTAATTAATATTTTTTAAGAGTTTTAAAAAATATATAATCCATATACATTGAATATAATATTTAAAAAATTATAATTTAAAATAATTAATATAATTAACGAAACCGTATTATTTGTTATATTTATTAAAAAATTATTATATATTATTTTTAAAAATTTTAAAATTAATTTTATATATACTTAATATATATTCCATAATTAATATTTATCTTGTACATTAAAAATATTTAAAATATATATAAAAAAAATTTTATATATATATATATATATATATATATATATATATATATATTAAAAATGTTTGATACGGGTATTTAAATTTTTTATATTTAAATTTTTATTAAATATATTTTAAATTATTTGGCATATATATTTGCTACAAATTAATATAATTTTTATATAAAATTTAACTTTATTTATTCATACACTTAATTTAAAAATAAATCAGGAGGAAGAATATTAATATTCTAAAAAAGTGAAGTCCCACTGTATATATATATATATATATATATATATATATATATATTCTTTCTTATCTTTTGGAGGAATTTTTTTTTCTTTTCTTTGGTATCAATTTTTGCATAGTTCTTCTAGTTGGTTTGTTGGTGTTTTATTGATAGCAAGCACCTTAACCTTATTGGTGGTTTAGAACAAAAGGGGAAAACAACAACCCAAAAAAAAAAAAAAACAAAACAAAATAAAAGAATCCAAACAGGTTTGATCTGCTTGTGACTGAAAAAATTGGATTGGGAAAACGAGTTGTTCCATTTGGCTGATTGGCTTTTCATTCACCGGTTCTGCACACACACACACACACGCGCGCGCACACGCACACACACACACATATAAAATATAGAGACGGGAGGGAGAAGCAAATATTTCGGAGTGAGTCGAAAACAATTTAGGGTTCTTAGTTTACATATTGAGAGAAGTGCTTGGATTGGACGGAAAGAAGAGGAAAGAGATTAACACAGAAGATGATGCTACCTTCCTCTTCAACGTGCAAGTGCGCCGCCGTTAGGGCCGGCGACCTTTTCCTCCCCCGCAGCCGCCTCCTCCTCAATGACTCTTCCTTTTCCAAAACCAGCCCTAAAGCTCTCTCTGTATTCTCATGCCGCTCATTTCACTCGCATTCCCATTCATCCCTGTGTACTACTTCTTCTTCTTCATGTACAAGTATGGAGAGTTGCAATACTAATACCAGTTTTAGTAGTGACAGTTATATTTACCGTTATAATGCTCGCAACAATGGCGTCCGCAAGTTTCCATTGCTAGCAACGCCTTCTTCTTCTTCTTCATATTCATCGACTCCATGGAGAGGGAGTCACAGATACACATGGGCGGGCAGCCATGGAAGGACGGCGACAAGAAGCTCAAGATTTTATGTCAATGCTTTCCTTTTTGGTCCCTCCTCTACACCTTTCGATCAACCGGTTCATCCCTGTTTTTTTTTTTTTTTTTGTTTAACTTCTTCTCTTTCTTACTGTTTGTTTATTTTCATTCTATGTGTATATAGTTATATTATAATTTGGTTAGTTATGGATACATTGACTGTGTTTCGTTGGAACAGAGCTCGATGCTTAATTCTAATGGGCAACGCCTACTGTTCTCGACTTCATCAGCTCCTTCTTCTTCTTCCTTCATCAGCAACAAAAATAGTAATCATAATGATAAAGAGAATTCTGCTTCTAGTTTGAATAAGGACCGGAAACCGCTATCGTACGCATTGCAACGACAAGAAAACGAAGTTTCTGACGTGAAAATCCTGCGCACCCTGGCGTCCTATATATGGATGAAAGACAACCCTGAATTCCGGTTGAGGGTTGTTGCTGCCATCGCCTTTCTTGTAGGGGCTAAGGTCTTGAACGTTCAGGTGCCTTTCCTTTTCAAGTTGGCTGTTGATTGGTTGACTGCAGCTACTGCTATGCCCACTGCTCTTGCCTCCTTCTCTGCCACCAATTCTTCTCTCATTGCTCTCTTTGTCACTCCTGCTTCTGTTCTCATTGGTTATGGCATTGCCCGCTCTACTGCTTCTGCTTTCAATGGTAATTTTTTTTTTTTCTTTCTCCCTTTACCCCTCTCCCCCCGACCCCTCAGAAACTCCCAATTCTTTATATATATTTACAACGCAAGCTTAGCCTACTTCTTCTTGCTATTAATTATACTAGTGTTTCTGCTACATTCTAGTTATCTTTTTTGTTGTCACATATTAATTTGTGCTTCCCGTATTTGCATCGGCTTCCATTTTGTGCTAGAGTTGAGGACTGCTGTCTTTTCTAAGGTTGCTCTGCGGACGATCCGATTAGTGTCTAGGGAGGTACTGTTTCTCTTTTCCTTTTTCATTGCCCTTTTTGGGATTGTTTTCTTGTAAAAGCATAATACCCGGATGCATTCAGATCAACTAAAGTTCATCGGTATCTTATATGTCTAATATGCAATTTCGTGTTTCTAAAATTCCCTTTTCATATGGCTTTTGTATCATTGTGCTTTCTGAAGTGTAGGTGTTCTCACATTTACATGACCTTGATCTCCGGTTTCATCTTAGGTATGCTTCATACTACCTAGTATGTTGCATATTTTGAGTCCTTCCTTCAACAATAAGTTGCCTGTAACAATTGACTTACTGCCATTTTCTTCTCTTTTATGATTGGTTATTGTCTATTCAGTCGAGAAACTGGTGCGTTAAGCAGAATCATTGACCGGGGCGGTCGCGCAATAAATTTTGTACTTTCCTCTATGGTGTTCAATGTTGTACCAACACTTTTAGAGGTATAACTTTGCACTGTGCCTTTCTAAGCGGTCTAACTTTGTCAAAGATGGTGGATCTATTATTTTATTATGCATCCAACTGACCATTACTGATGATACACTTATCTGACTTTTGAGTTCTTAATGTTGAATCCTTCAATATTTTCCATGGCCTTTCAGATTACACTTTTATATCTGCCCTTCTATTCTCAATATCTGTGACAGATCTTTTAAAATGCACATTCTAGATATCCATGGTGTCAGGCATACTGGCGTACAACTTTGGAGCCCCATTTGCATGGATTACCTCACTTTCTGTCCTTGCATACGTTATTTTCACATTGTCTGTGACCCAGGTAGCCATATCCTCGCAGTTCTCAATTATGATTACAGAAATATGTTCTTAAGACTCTCTTGCAATTCCCTTTTTATGTTTTTAATATTTTGATATAAGGTTTACTATGCCATTTTATGAATTTCTGGATTTTTTTTGCAAGCTTTGCTGCAGCTGTCTTCTTTGGAATTTTCTTTGTTCATAATATTTTTCTTTTCAACTTACTTTGTCATTGCCAGTGGAGGACCAAGTTTCGAAAAGCCATGAATAAAGCTGATAATGATGCAAGTACCAGAGCAATTGATTCTCTCATCAATTATGAGGTAAGATTTTATGTTTCCTTCTTTGAATGTTTTCTGCTTATCAATTATTTGATGCCTGTGTGTTTTTTCATTTTTCTCTTAGTCTGTCATTAGATACCTTAACCCTGTAGTATGTGTTGTTTTCTTGCTCATCAGGTCTCTGTTTAATGCTTTCTTTGTCCTCTGCCCTATTTGCTCGGGGACACCTTAACACCTTTTTTTTATTTTTTCCCTTACAGACTGTCAAATATTTCAACAACAAAGCTTTTGAAGTTGAAAAATATGATGGGTTCTTGAAAAGTAAGTGGTTTGAGCATCATGCCTGTTTTTTGTCTGCTTAATACATAAAAAACCCATAACGAAGAGCATTTAAAGTTTAGCTAGCTTGTTCATGAACCATGAATTTACAAAAGTTAGTTTTCGTGATTCATGACTTGATGTAGCTAGATGAGGATACCTGTTACTATAGTTTGCTTATGTACTATGTTAATCATACACTGTTTTTAAGTATTCTAAGTAGGTATATTGTTGCACACTCTTGCTGTGTGTGCTGTTAGTGAACTTGATATAAGTTTTCCACTTCTAATTTGGAGGCCCATGGGCCATATTATGGCTTTTTTGTGAACATTTTCTTGTTATTTATCCACTAATTTATGCTGCTTCCTGAGCTTTAGCTTTAGCTAATAAAATTTTGCTCCATTAATCTTAAACCTTTTAGACACAACTTTCAAACTGCATAACAAGTATTTAAGGGTTTTAGAATTGTGGGAGCCTCATGCCTCGTATTCATTACAGTATCTACTATCTAGTGCTTCCAACCAAACACCTCTGTCAGGTTTCTCAATTCCCTCATTAGCCCTTGTTGAAACTGAAAGGGAATGTAAGCCTAAAATTTAATTTTTAGAGCAGCTCTGTAAACATTGGTTTGCAGTATCTGTGGTTTTGCAAATATTGGTAAGTGGGTGAGAGATAAGGACAAGACAAGGAAAGTACTTGTTTATGCAAAGGGCAGAACTTGCATCTGATTTGGTAAAGGGCTAATAGCTGCTTCAGCTGGCCTCTAACCAGTGAAAGCAGCTTGCAAGTTTGACAATCCTTTCATCCCATAAATGGTAGTCTCAACTGTCAGTTTGTTTTCCATATCCTCGTCATGTCATTGTTCTTGATTTCATAATCTTGCAAAAAATACACAAATCTGAAATTAACTCAGGCTTCTTGCCATTGTGAGTGGATTGCAATTTAGTAAACAGCAAGGGGAAAGAAAATGAAGAGGTTTGAACAGCTTGGCGCTGATACAGACTGATTAGGACAGATTTGGGAAACATGTACTTGGGCAATTATATAGTGACTTATGTCTTGTGAAAACAAGAAATCTTGAGTATGTAGATATTGTTGAAGATGCTTAGTGTTATGGCTGAAATTAGGTTGCAAGGCAATGCCTCGTTTAAAATTAGGAAATATATTGCATTTTGCTGGCCGGCAGCTTTAGAGATTTAGATTTGTGGTACTGTAAACAGAGGGTCAAGTGACTGTTACAACAGATCTCTTGTTTATCCTCATGTTTTTATTGATTAAAAATAGTTATGCAAGACTTTCCAGTTGTAAGAGGCAAGAAGGTCAAGAGTTACCTGATGGCTCTAACATCAAAGAAAACCTGCAAGACTGAGCTAGCAAAAGATTCATACACTTCTTAGATCGTCTTTGCTTTCAGCCTCTCTAGGTGTGGCACAATTGCGCATCAAACAAGCCTCAAAATAGGAGATTTATCTCTTTAAAAGTATTACATGCAGCCTAGCTGCATTAGAAATTGCATCCCCTTCAGTCATGCGAAAGTTTTTATCCAGTGTATGGTTATTCTTAAAGCAGCATTCTGACTACCACAGAGTTGTGCAGGGGAAGGAGGGAGCCCTCCTTTCCTGGGCAACCTGTATCTGCATGCTATGAAACTTGAGGAATCCTTAAATCTGATTCAAGGTTAGCAGTTTCCAAGTGTTTTGAGTATAGTACCCATCGACCATGGACCCCTGACTTTATTAGCCCCTATTTCAAGATGTCTGTCAGTCCTTATTTGTCTTTCGTACATTTTGGACACGTGAAACTCAACAAGTTTTTTCTTCAAATTGAGTGTCAACCATTACAATAAGGTAGCCACTGGGCTTCCTATATTTGATGTTCCCAAATGCCAAAGGATTGGAAGAATGTTGTACGACATGTTTGAGAATTTCCTTCAAGGGTAGAGTTTTGAATTGAACTTCAAGTAGTCTGTTTTCAGGGAATAAGAGAGAGTGTTGTGCAAACTGGATTTACAGTACTAAATTGTCAATTTTTGGCACCGGAGCCCTTTTGATGTAGAAATTCATGAAAGAGAATTGAGGCATCTTAGTTTTGCACTGGTGGACGAAATTTGAGGTTGAAATCATGAGGTTTAGAGGATTTTGGGATGCTCTTTTTAGAAGTCTACACACTCTGGCTCAATTCATGTATTGAATTGTTGGACTCTCACCAGAGCTGTCCAAGAAAAGAGGTAGCATGAAGCCAGCTGCAGAGTGTCCCCTTGATAAGGATTAAATTACCTCTGCACCATGCGTTATTGTGGTGTCATTATTATTCTGCCACAGATGAAACCTGAATTGAGTTGAAGGCATGTTGGAATTTTACAGAATGAAATTGTCCGTACAGATTTGAAATCACTGGCACATGTTGATGCTTTGGCAGTTTGATTTGAAGTACAGATTTTGCTATTAGCTCAGTCTCTGTGGTTCCCATCCAAAGAGTTTGATGAACCTCTGTTTAAAATTTCTTTACTCCATTTTTTATGTTTTCACTGTAAGAGTCCAGGTTTAATGCTTTAGGATTATTACCAATCTGATATTAATATTATATTGTGGGTACTGCAATTTTTATTATTCTTGTTCTTGTAATTGCTATTAAAAAAAAATGGTGTTTCAG
Source organism: Bruguiera parviflora (assembly GCA_019804595.1). Lineage (NCBI taxonomy): Eukaryota > Viridiplantae > Streptophyta > Magnoliopsida > Malpighiales > Rhizophoraceae > Bruguiera > Bruguiera parviflora. The sequence continues at coordinate 5,729,776 of CM034058.1, forward strand.
TGCATGAGGCTCCAACCATGTGGGGTCCCGTAGTGACTATCATGGGAGAAAAACAGCATATGCTTCTTGTAAATTTCCAACTTCAGGTTATAATTTTTGTGCTTGCTTCATCTCCACGTTTCTGTGTTTTGTTGATTAGCACTGGGTGACCTATTAACAAGTTGATGTCACGAGTCATGACCATAGGTCAAATTGGTTTCCTCTCATGGTTTTTGTAGTGGACTCAAATCATGTATCACATGACTTGACTTCAGTATACAGTGTTTTGTTATTTAATGCTGGCTCCTTTCCTCTCACTTTGTTTAATGATGGTATTATCTGTCAGAGTATGAAGATGCAGCTTTGAAAACTCAACAAAGCCTTGCTTTTCTAAATTTTGGTCAAAATGCAACATTTAGTGTGGCTCTATCAGCTGCCATGGTGCTGTGTTCGCATGGGATTATGAGTGGCCAAATGACAGTTGGTGACCTGGTAGAACTCTTGATGTTGTTACTTATTTGTTAAGTTGAACATTCCTTGTGAAGTTACTAATAGATGTTCAGAAAAATGACATAGAATGTGAAAACACAGGTTATGGTAAATGGACTTCTGTTCCAGCTCTCTCTTCCACTCAACTTCCTTGGCAGCGTTTATCGTGAAACTGTGCAGAGTCTTATTGACATGAAGTCCATGTTTCATTTACTTGAGGTATTTTTCAAAGATATTCCTAAAGTTTTGGTTGTTGCTGCTGAGGGCTTTTCTTCTTTCAACTCATTGCAATACCATGCTCCTTGTTCTTATTTGCTTAGTTAATATGTTTCCTTCACTTTCTAATGAAGAATAAATGGAAAAACATTTCAAAAATTTTGGGCTTGATACAAATTTTCTTCAATACCTTGTTTTTTGGGATTAAGGTTTCCAATCTTGGTGCAGTCTTTTCTTGGGTCCTTATACCATATCTTTCTATCAATGAATTCTCCAGGAGACGGCTGAGATTAGAGATAAACCAGATGCAAAGCCTCTAAAGTTGGATGGGGGCGGCATTCACTTCAACAATGTACACTTCAGGTATAAATGGTCATTTTTTGGCAGACTTAGTTTCAAACTGAATACAAAAGTTTGGAATTCACATTGATAAATATTCCAAAATTGATGTCTGCTTGTGACTGGATAAGTAAACTTCAGTTTGTTCCCTACTAGACATATAAAGTCCTGTTTATGTAACAAAGTGGCAATTGAAGTTGTTGGATTGTGATTACTGACTTGTTATCATCCAATGCTGCTTCAATTCAATGAATGATGCTTGAATCCCACTCGAAACTTGTAGAGGTCAGTAATGTAATTGGAACTATTTTTATTAGAGGGTAGCCTACTGGAATTCTTACTTGAACCTCTAAGCGATCAAAAATTTAATTGGAAACCATTTTGATTGGGTGGCAACCTGTTTTAATCCTTCTTGAAACTCAGAAGAGACCAGTAATTCAATTTAAACTATTGGGGTTGGAGGGCAGCCTACCTTTTAAACAACTACTCTCTCTCTCTCTCTCTCTCTGGCGCACTCTTGGTCACACTTAGATTCACATTTAATTAACCATTTTGATATTGTGTTGTGAATCTGTACTTGGGTTTCATTGTGTTCAGTAGCATGAGTCTGCTCATGGAGCACAGAAAAATATCCTCTTTTTAATAATATGTTAGATGAGGCCACAATAGTGAAGGACATTTTGTGGCCTGCACAAGTCACCAAGTCTGTTTTCCAGAAAATATCTAACCAGAAAATGTATATAGGATTCCATTTGCAAAAATTATGTTTTCTAAATAGAGAATTGGAAAGGTATCTTCTCTCAATTTCAAATTTTATATTTGTAAAACACTTTTGTAAGGCTTTCCTGTATTTATCTGTTGTTAACACCAAGGGGTTGTTTGTTTTGGAAAGAGGTAACATGGGAATGAGAATCAACTGCTATTGTTTGTTTTCAAAAGAAGGATTCCCATGCTCTTAAAAAGAGAAATGGGATTCCCAAGTTTAAGGGAGTCATGATTCTTGTCTGCAACTGATTAGCGATTCCCATTCCCAGCAACTACCTCAACAATATCTCAACAACATTGAATGCAAAGGGGAAAACTCTCAACCAATACCCACAATCTGTACTTTGATTTTTTTTTTTTTTGTTCCATATTTCCATTTATTTGTATGCTTCCTGTTTACACTGCTTTGTCCCTAGTTTTGCTGTGTTTTGGTGTAAAAAAACAATGGTATCATTATGCCAGAAATGTCATATATGGTTTCTCTTCTTCGATTCTCAAGTTGGTTCCATTCCATTAGAATTTGACCCTCCTGTCATTTGCTGCTTGATGATTCCTCAACATTTTTCAATTTTCTTTTCATTTTTTTTGGGTGCCACAAATTCAGCGGGAGTTTATACCAATTACCAACAGCTTCTTTTGGTCAAAAGAAAAAAAAGGTTGTCTATGGGGTTGCAAGCCTTGTCCAGTCAATATGTTTGTGATTGTGTTATCTTTGGGATTGACCCAGATTTGTCTATGTGTTTTTGTAATTTGGAGATTTAGATCAGTTGATTCCCTCTGGGGGAGGGAGAAACAATGGCAGGCGCTATTGTTGGATTTATTGGAGGAATTAAAAAAATTTGTCACATTTCAATTCTTAGCTTTTGAGGAACCAAATTACAAAGAGAAACTTGATTTTGATTCCAAAATAAAGCAAATGACCATAAAGGGAGTATGATTCAGTTTCTAGGGTAAACTAAATATGTTATAAAATTACTTACTCTGTTTCTGATTCCGCTTGATTATGATTCTAATCTCCTTGAAGTCTTCCCGATACTCATTCTATATCACCATTGTTTCCTTTCTTCACTGTGGATGTTCATTGTCCCATTTCCACTGTAAATTATAGAACTTGAACTGTTTCAACCAAAATTAGCAGTTTGAGGACCTTGATATGTGTGCTGTGGTGGTCTTACTGTATTTTGCTGGGAGTTTTGAAGTATATTACTGTATTGTTTGAGTTTGATAGACTTGTTTGGTATTGATGACTTGTGCTTGTTATACTTGTAACAGTTACATGGCAGAAAGAAAGATTCTTGATGGCATCTCTTTCTTTGTACCAGCAGGAAAGAGTGTGGCTATTATTGGAACAAGTGGCAGCGGTAAGGTTTTTGTTGATCTGAATTCCTCAACACATGTAACTATGTTTATGCTTTTGTTTTATTTTTATGGCTACAGTAGTCCTCTGGTTTGAAAAATATAGGTGGCCTTGGTCAACTACTTGTCTCATCTGCACTAACCATAGGTTTGAAAAACTTGATCAAAGTTTTTGCATTAATGTGGGTCAACACATTGTATGCTTGTCTTTTCCTCTGTAAAATTAGTGAATGACCCACAGTTGATAGCACAAACCAATAGCAGTAGCCCAGAACATCACCTTGGATGAATGGCTGACTGAGCAGTGAAACTATTCTATTTTTCATTGTTTAGTGTGACATCCTATATAAAGCTAATAACAATAGCTGCCTGGCCATTATCTTATGATAGCAAACAACCTATATGAATGCTTGTATTTTGTGAAACCTTTAAACTTTCACAGATGACTGGTTCTATACTCGGGTGCCTTAAAAGAGTTATTGATTTCTTAACTTTGTGTATCAGGCAAGTCAACCATCCTTCGATTGCTCTTCAGGTTTTTCGACACTGATTTTGGAAACGTGAGAACTAATATCCAGTACTTTGTATAACCATCTGTCTCTTTATTCCAATTTTATCTCACTTTTGATCTGTTGCAGAACACTTGAGAATAAAAGCATACATTTTTCTATAGTTTTTTGTTTCACTCTTTTGCTCCCTTACATAAATCTTTCTTTTACTCTTCCAATAAAGAAATAGTTATAGTTTAAGGTCCCCCAAAAGTGATTGAATCCTTTAACGTCTGCTTATGTAACAATTTTCCCTATTCCATGCCCTGAGATTGGAAAGTGGCTTTGCTCCTCTCGACAGATAAGGATTGATAATCAAGATATTCAGGATGTGACATTGAATAGTTTACGTAGGTCCATTGGTGTTGTACCGCAAGACACAGTAAGTTCAGTAGAATGATTCAAATTAGGTTTTCCTTTTATTCTATTTCCTGTAAATTAATAATAGATCTCTATTGTCAGTTCTACCAAGTTGCAAAGTTGATGTGCTTGTCAACTGTTATTCAATGTACAGGTGCTTTTTAATGATACTATATTTCACAATATTCACTATGGTCGTCTATCAGCAACAGAAGAGGAAGTATGACTCTTCTGTTTCTACTTTCCAAACCATAAGGTGTTGAACCTGATTTGATTACTTTGAAACTTATCATATTCTTTGCCCTCAGGTCTATGATGCTGCTAAACGGGCAGCAATTCATGAGACTATCATGAAGTTTCCTGCCAAGTATTCCACTGTGGTCGGAGAACGAGGACTTAAGGTCAGAAATTTATTGGTTTTAACCAAACAACTTGATTTCTTAAATAAAATTGTATGAAACCTAATGTTAAAACGTTGGCTTTTGTTCTCTTCTGGATTTCAAATCTAACATGCACAATAAAAGATAGAAAGAAAAGGGAAAAAAGAGCTGCTGCATACATGTTAATGAGGATAAGGAACTTTGTCTTTCTCTTCCATGCAGCATGATTTTGTCCATCACACTGAACAATGATTTTCTTCTTTATCTGATTTTTCTCATCTGGTTGTGCCCTGATGCATTTTGAATGGGAGATTTCTTCCTGATGTAGAGCCATAGAATCTACTCTAGGACAGTGATGAACACACTCGGCATTGAGCCATGTATTTATGTTGCAGTTATTTATCGTAATAATGGTCAGCTTCAGATCAGTCTGCCTTCAATGTATTTTGGTTGGGTATGATCTGTAAAGTTCAGGAGTTGGGACTTGCAGTTTCTAATGGGAAATGCCAGGCAGGAAGTGTTAAATGGGAAGAGAAAAAGATGTTATGGCCCATGTTAAGATAAGAGAGGATAAAGTGTGCTTTTGTGTGTGTGTTTGTGAGAGAGAGAGAGAGAGAGAGAGCTAGGTACACTGAACAACAAACTTGTGTTTGTGTGTGTGAGTGCATGCCTACATGTGTGTGTTTGTGGGTGTGTGTGTGTGTGTGAGAGAGAGAGAGAGAGGGAGGGAGGGCTAGGTACACTCAACAACAAAATTGTGTGTGTGTGTGTGAGAGAGAGAGAGAGATAGAGAGAGAGGGGACTAGGTACACTCAACAACAAACTTTGCAAATATACCTTCCATAACTTATGGATGATAAACTAATCATGCCCTTGTATAAACATTCTTAATAAACATAAGAAAGGGTGTTCCAGTGCACAACGCTCCCAAACTATTGGCTTTGGGGAAGAAAAGGACGGAAACAAGAAGCAAGCTCTAAATCCCACAAAGACACTCCCTTTTCTTCATTTTTAGGTTTGGCACACTTAAATGGGAAAATTCTCTTTTAATTACTAGGCATGAACAGATGTTAAATGTAAAAGGAATCCTATATAATATAATGTAATAAATTCAATTTTCATATATGATAATTCTATACTCTATACTTGCTAGTCTTCACTGAAAGAAATATAAGGAATACATGACTAAATTGGAAAAATTAATAATCAGATCAAAGTGGCGGTGCTATCTTTGCAAGTGGAATATCTAAAAAGCTGAAATCACAGCATTGTCAGACTTTGGCTTTAATTTTTATGTGTCATATTCTCATATGTTGTAGCCGTCCCTGGTGTTCCGTCATCTAAGATTTTATGTGTCATATTCTCATAAGTACACTTTCTGCTATAGTTGTGGAGAAATTCATGAAAGCATATTTACGGAATGCAATGACACAAACATATAAGAAAGTTGCTTGGCTGGTTATCTCCTTTGCTTTTTATATAAACTTAGGAATCTTCCTCATGAACTAAATGCATATAAAGAGAGTAGTTCTCTGTTCTGTAGACTTTTACACTTTTAATGATCAGGCAACTTTTCTATCCAGTTAAGTGGTGGTGAGAAGCAGCGTGTGGCCTTAGCTCGTGCATTCTTGAAGGCACCTGCTATTCTGTATGAACTCCATTCTTCTTGATTAACTTAGACATCTGTCCATTTGTTGTCTTGGTTATTACCTTTACAATTATCTTAATTCAAGTAATAGGTGAATTGTTGGCATCTAACTGAGATTTGTATGTCAATCTTATTTATTTTCTGTGGTTATGAAAATGTGTCTAAGCCCAACGACCTTTAAAATACATTGACAGTGAGGAAGAGTGTCTAGAATAGACTCTGCATTAGATTAGACAACAGCAATGTGGCAATGAAGATGCATGCCTAACATTTGGAGTGATCTAAATAGTCGTAGTTAGAATGGTTTTCTCCTTCCCAAAAACCAAAAGCACATAAAAAATGAAAATAACTTTCTGAGAACAATGTCTTGTTTAACAAATGATTCTTTTTAATTTTTTTGTTTTAAATTTTATGCTTTAGTTTTCCATGGTATATTTTTTAGTTTCCAGTTGTACTCCAGTGGTGTTCAGAACATTATTTGATGGTTCCCCTTTAGTCAACCTTAGGATTCTCGTTTGTGCTCTTTCAGGGACAATTAACTCTTAGTCCCTTATTTCCAATGTGGATGTGTAGCATGTTGTCCATATGAAAATGACCAAGTTACCCAAAACTGCCATGTCTGTTCCTATATATTTTGGTCCTTATTTCCAGTGGGGAGGTGTAGCATGTGCTGTACAGAGACTATAAAGAGGATGAAGTTTCTTTCAAATTACTGTCTCTGCTGCACTGATACCTTTATAATGGTCAACAGGGCTAGGTGCACGAGAGAACACTAATGAGTGTTTTGGAAGTTCTTAAAAGTTCCCCGATCTCTTTGTCCTCCTTTCTAATTACAGGATTGCTGGAAAACATTGAGGAAGCACGGGGGAAACATAAGGAGGAAATTGCCCTTTTTCTTTGGTTAATTACATTTTCATTTTTACACTCAAGTCCAATTCATAGATGCTTTTGCATTTTTCTGTGTGCTGTAATTTTGTTCTAAGCTCTGATGCTTTGTTAGTTTCTTCGCCTTCTAAGCTTTACAATAAATGTTTCATTGAATCAGAAGCTTATTTAATCTCCAACTACTATCTACAATATCCTGGAAGACATGGCTACCCTGTTTCATGAAGGGCTCTTTTCTTTAATTTAATTTATTTATTTTTTAAATTTATTTTTATTTTTATTTTTAGTTTTTCTGTCTGTTCTGTTTTTATGTTTGTGTGAGAAGTCTTCTTCTGCCAGTGTGAAATCTACTGTCACTAGGATAACAATTTTCCTTTGTTGTGGTCTTCCCTATGAAACCTCTATTAACTTACCTGTCCTATTTTGCCAAGCTGATACAGTTGACTTTACATGAAACAGCAGTTGAATGATATTCATCTCAATTTATGTGAGGAGCATTTCATAATAAGAAAATAAATATCATCACTCCTTTGCTCCCATCATTCATGTTTAATTTCTCAGGTTGTGTGATGAAGCAACTAGTGCACTTGACAGCACAACAGAAGCAGAGATATTAAGTGCATTGAGGTCGTTAGCCAACAACCGAACATCAATTTTTGTTGCTCATAGGCTTACAACTGCTATGCAGTGTGATGAGGTATTTGGGAAAACTGTTTTTCTGTTAAGGTGCTGAAAGTTATATCCATGAAATAAATTAAGATTATCTTGTTAGGATTTTAATGCATGTGGCTATGTGGTGAGGTATTTCTGTTATGGTGCTGAAACTTGTGCTAGTCAGAATTGCTGCTCCCTTCAATCCAACACTTTAGATGCCATGTTTCAGAGCTGCACATCTTAAATGTGATTCTGTCTACCTGTTCTTATTTCTGTCCTTATAAATAACACTAGTCTTTGTCAAAGTCATGGGTTTTGCATTTCACTCATACCATTATATCTTAAAGGCATGCACTATTGTTCCTTCTTCTCACAATATGTTGTTGTAAACCTGACAGACTGGTTATGGCCTATGAAAAATGGTGTACTGCTCTCAGGAGACCAGATTGCCCGTGTCATTTGATCTGTGTGATGGCATTGCAATATGGCTACATCTCAAAAAAACATTTGAGAATTTTGAGATACATTTTTGAAGTTCCAAAATGTCCAACATCAATGATACCAAGTTTATTATGCTGTTACATGGTGCATAGGCATTGTTACCTATTGTTATGAGTTATTGTGTGAGGTTCGTTAGCATCGTATACAAGCATTCTAATGTGTTATTTTTGTCCAGATGCTTGCCCTCCTATTTTTTGCTAGAATTATGTGTTGTTCTGTTGGGTGTTATAGACATGCCAAATGTTTGTCTCCATGTGTATGAGGATGTCAAATATCATCAATAGATAATATGGGTCACTGGGTATTTGTCCAAGGCTTCGAGCACCCATACGCCACTTTAATCCTTTTGTGTTCCGCTTGATATGTGTCTTTATGTCAATGACCCTTTCCCTCAAAATGGTTTACAGATAATAGTCCTGGAGGAAGGGAAAGTTGTTGAACAAGGACCACATGAAGTTCTTTTGACTAAAGCCGGAAGATATGCGCAGTTATGGACACAGCAAAATAGCCCGGAGGCTCTTGATTCGGCCATTAAGTTAGAGGCATAAATGTCACTTCTTCCTCCCTTGTAGATCCTTTCTACCTCAATCTATGCACCATGCTAGGAAAGATGTCAGTGCAGCTATCTTCATAATCCAATTAGCCCTATGCTAGCTGATGGGTGCATGAGTGGGTCTCATGGTAATATGATTGATGCAGTACAGATATTGCTTGGATCTCAGGGTAACGGAAGCAGTCCCATCCATGCTACACATGAAGAAACTTGCACCTGAAATTATGGTGTGACAGAAGCAAAATCTCCGCAGATTGGTCAATCACGTGCTTCAAAGGCCGTCAAGAGTCACGGGTGGTAGGTTCCCCCCAATTTTTAATGCTTAGTTCGAAACTGTTTCAATTGAGTCAAACTTGTCTTTTTTTTTTCTGTCATAATACCATGTAACACAGAAACTTGGAAAACAGAGTCCATGTTTACACCATACTCTATAGTCTATATTAAGGCTTGATGATGGCCTCTTCTTTGGGCTGTGGCCTATTTGTTGCAAGATTAAAGAGAGAGGCTAAGCCTTCTTTTCCCATGTGTTAGATTGGTGGAATTAGGAGTTCTTTGGATTTGCTCATTTGCATATGCAAACACCATAAGCCTATCTATCTATTTGCACTTGCATATAAGTCCACACAGATTTATATGTGTGTATTATGCTTGTGTAGTTTTTCTAGCAACTTATAACAGGGTGCCTCTATGCGTGATGCTCTTGTTACGATTTCTGTTGTGTGGTCTAATTGGCTATTGTATGCCATTTTGGCATTTAAAAGCTTACCTTACTAGATTTATCTTCCTGGTAACGGCGTTAACTATGACGTCATTGTGTCAAGTACGCCGGTAATTTTAAAGAAACCGAAATGGATTTTGGCATTTTAATCACCGTACAGTTGTCAAGTTCAGCGTTCCACGTAACGCTAACCCTACCACTGATGGGGGATGCTCAACATTTTGATCCATATATAAAAGAGCATCCCTTGAGTATGTTGTTGTAGTGTGAAGTTTGGTCTCTCTGTCAATTTAGGTAAAAGCACTACTTCTAAGGGAGAAGCAATAGAGAATTTTCCTCTCTAGAAGATGCCTTGATTGTAAGTGTTATCTGCTTTCATTTCCTTCCTGTTGGTAAGAAAGCTTGATTTGGTAATTTCTCCTAGGTTTTCTTAACTCTGTTCATGTGAATTGATCTTTATTCTGTTCATTTTGATACCTTGCTCTTTTGAGAATTGTTAGATGTGGTTTTGTTTTTTTGTGATCAACTGGGGAGGAGGGGGGGGGGAGCCCCTTTCTTTTTGCAGGATTTGGGAGTGTTGGTCTTGAACCCAAGACCCATGTTGGGCAACGGTTGAGTCTCAGGCAAAGACGGTGGTCCCTGCATGCGGGGCCCACTCTTCGCAAAAGACTTAGACCGAATAAAAAATGTTAGGTACGGCTCGAGTCTAAGGCAGTCCTTGCACGTGGGGCCCACTCACTGCAGAAGTCCTAAGTCTTGTGCTAGATCTCCCATTTGTTTTATCCAATATATATCATCGGTTTATGACTCGTGTGGGCTATGCGAGATTGCAATTTTTATTGTATTAGATTTTTTTTTTTTTTTGGCAGATTATTTCAAAATGAATCTTGAAGAGGAAACCAATATCTTTACGGTGCTAAAATAATTAAGTACAAGTATTTTATAATGTCTTCACAACGATAAGATAAATAAATACATGCATTCGGCCTAGGAAGTTGCAATAAAGATGAGTAGAAAAGGGAACTTTAGGGTTTATGGGGAGAAGGCCATCAAATTCTTTGCAAAAGGCTTGGGAGTAGTGCTGCCAATGGGCCGCATCGGTTGGATTCTAGTCGGGTAGTTTTGGATTTTTAAGTAGTCGTCAAACTTGGAATTTATTAAATTTTAAATTTATTATATATTAAATTTTAGTTCCTGAATAAATTGAGCTCTGAATTTACCACATAGAATAATCTTGTAGGTTTTCTAAGTTATGTGGTGAAAGAAACATTAAATTTGTTAAAAATATTTGAATTTCACACACACACACACACACACACACGCAGAGGTACACATATACATATTTTAGTTAATTTTCATATTTTCTATTTGTATTTACGCTATATGTGCATCTTATATATATATATATGCCCTTATCCCATGTTAGTGTCTATGCTAGTTTCGCAAAGTGTGGGTGTTGCGACTGAATTCTTTTGAATTATTTTGTTTGTTTTATTCTATATTCTATTAATTTCCTTCCTCGGTCAATTGTCAACCGCTTTTTTCTTTCTTATTTTTATTACGGTAACTAATAATTCAAATATACTAATGATAAATAAGCTATCCTCAATTTCCATTTCTACACCGATATTAGATGAATGGCAATGACGAGACCAAATAGGTAAGGTATTGTTTTTATTAATTAGCATTTTACTACCATAAATTGTCATCTACCATTTAGAGAATTTGTTTGTAATATAAAATTCATAGATTTCAATTGTCAAATATACATCTAGTTCTATACAATTTTAAAAATAATTAGTGACAGTGGCGATAAACACAATTTTTCTTTTTAAAAAAAAAAAAAAACTGTAAGATACTACTCTATTTTCTTATTTTTTAGATAAAAATAATAATAATAATTACCAACCTACCAACCAACTATATTTGAATTGAGTTCAGTTTTATGGCCACAAGATCTAGTCGGGTTAGAGCATATTAATTTATTTTTTAATTTTAAATTTCTTGTCAAAAGTCATTATATTTAAAATTAAAACGCCAAAATGTGCAAAAGTTTTTGCAACCAGTTATGAAAATGTTAAAAATACATCTAATTACACGTTCTTTTGTTTAATTGTACATTTTATTCATCTTGTTACACATCTAATTATTATATATATATATATATATATATAACTCAAATTTTGAATTCCAAAAAAAATATATTTTTTTACTTAATGGGATCCACATTCCGAATACTTTTTGGCTGGCCATAAATATTTTCTGATATGAATTTATGAAAGTTCTTTTGCTATTCACGCCATTTTCAATTTCGAACAAACATGCGCAAGCATCATGAATTATATTTGTAATGTTACTAAGGTAGTCTTACAGTTGATACTATCCTAATACATATCCAACAATTTGTGTGAAATAAACATCAAAGCAAATTCATTTTCATTCAAAACAAACAAATAATACTTGTCCAAAGGCAAACAACATTTGGTAGAATTATTTCATGTCCATTTGTTTTGGTGCTCCTTATTCTTATTGTTGTGTTTTTTCTTTTTTTCTTTCCTTTTATTTCATTAAACGCTATCGGTGTGTCACCTGTCTTATTTCCATAATAATAGCCAAAAAATGGAAGCAAGGAAGATAAGAGCAAGAGGGCTGAGGCGGAGTGCGAGGATATCAGAATTGGAAGAAAAAGCAAGACTTCTTGCCCTTCAAAGAAAGGAAAAAAATAACAACAACAACAATAATAATAATAATAATAGTAGTGCCAGCAATGCCGCTAATGGCAATGGCGGCAGTAGCAGCAAGAACCCTATCCCGGCAAGTCGTGGGAGACGTAGAACTACTGATAGCCACGCTAAAAGCAAGGGCCGCAAGCGCAAAAGTCTACAAGATGTGGTCGTTAGTTCTGTTGCTAGCCACCTTTTTGGTCAGGTATTTAACTCTTTTTTTACTTTGATTTTATATATATATATATATATATATATATATATATTTTTTTTTTATTACAAGATGTGTTCTTTTAGTTCTGTTGCTAGCCACCTTTTTGGTCAGGTATTCAACTCTCTTTTTACTTTGATTATATTTTTTTATTACAGGATGTGTTCGTTTGTTCTGTTGCTAGCCCCCATTTTTTCCTTTTTCCTTTGATTGTATTTTTTTTCGCACTTTTTTACTATCTTTTCAACGTGAACAAGTCCTTTATGCTGGCTACTTGATTACTGGTTAGTTTTGGCTAGTTAGGCCTTCCTAGTTTATTTATGTGTATGCATGGTGGGTATGAAAATCCATTAATGACAATTACCATCAAATATAATAATTAATCATATAATTAAGCTGGAAAATATCCTGGCTTTGTATTGATCATCATGCTAACCTAAAACGAGCTTTTCAATCCGTGATGAGAGTGCCACGTTCCATGAAATTTTTTTGTCAATGCCCTTTGAGTTTGTTTGCAAGTCACTTTTTTTTCTTTTTTTTCCTTTTTTTTTTTTTAGTGGAAGCCAAAGACCAAGCGTCATTTTCACGTCAGACCCATCAACTTGGCTTCTCTCAATTTCCAATTTCGTTGGTATTTGGCCCTCAATCTTATAGACGCACAGTAGTAAAATCTAATTGTAATTGTATATAGGAAGGAGGAAGCTCAAAAATTGGTGATCAACTAGCGAACTTGTCGTCCACACAATGGATGCCTAGAAAACAGACGCTGGAGCTTACCCTCGACATACTGCAAAGGTAAATTACATATGCTTCAACATATGCGATATTAAATTCTGATAAGTCTATGCTAAAATAGAAGAAAATGATCAAATTGGTTCGATGCTCGACTCCTCTGTCCATTTATTACGGTGGTTTTTGGTAACTTCTACAAGAAATTTACAAAAATGTGCTCTCAAGCTTTAACTGAGTTTAGTTAGTAGTCAAAAAGAAGACCCCACATATCTCATGCTGCAGCTAAACCTTAAAACAGTATTATTCATCTCTCTCTCTCTCTCTCTCTCTCTCTCTCTCTCTATATATATATATATATATATATATATATTTTTTTTTTTTTTCCTTTTTTTTTCATTCATTATTTTTAGTTGTAACACGAACATTAATTTGTAGTAATTTGATCCTTAAACTAATATGTAGTCTCCAATGTCTTTAAATTTTCAACAAAGTTAATTGCCTTGACTTACATATTCAAAATCATATGAGGCTGACCTTCGGCACGATTCTTTTTAATTCATGATGACTGATGTCTCTATTTTGATGGATAAAATGCAACATAATCCACTATGGTAATACTATTACGCACTTTCATAATGTCAATAAGACATCTACAATGTAACAGCTAGGCCATTAGAATCTTAAGGATATCAATATCAGTTAATCCACTAAAGTCAATATTCGGCTCCACACCAAATACTTGAGATATTTTATAGTAAAGTGTAGGCTCAGTAATTATACATTTCAGTGCACATTTCTACTCTGAACCCTTGCGTTTGACATTGTTGTTGGCACAGGAGAGACGCCCATGATATATTTGCGCAACCGGTTGATCCTAAGGAGGTTGGCAGTTGATTTTTGCTGTATTGTTCATGAGTGTGTACACACATACGCAGTCTGCGTGTGTGCGTTTATTTATGCACCCTAGTCCATTAATTAATTAAATTTTTTTTTTGTTAACACCAATTCCATTGATTGATCGAAAACAAAACTGGGAATATAATTAAGTTAGTCTCCTTTCGATTCACAATATTATTGCCTTATCATACAGTTGTATTACAGTGAGTGATTGTGTATCTTTCGTGCAAAGGTGGAGGGCTATTACAGCGTCATCAAAGAGCCTATGGATTTTGGCACAATGAGAGCTAAACTTCAAGAAGGGATGTATACAAGTTTGGAACAATTTGAGGTTTATTCATTTGTGAACTTTTAAGCTTACATATTAGATAATAATTACATAAACATTAGATTTCATGAATACAAATAAATACAAAATAATTTGATATTATATGCAATATATCTTATATTACTTCAAAACTATTTTATATAATATATATAAAAGAATTTTTCTTCGGATTTTGTACTGTTTTATTATAAATTTTTTATATATTATATAAAATATTTTATACATATAGTATAAAAACATTTTACTTTTATTTGCATCGATGCGATTGCCTCCTAAAAGATTTCCCCATCTTATAATTGCTTGGCTTCCTGTGTAGGTACTGTGAACCTTGTGTGCTCACTCGGCCTCCAAATGCATGCACAAGCTTCTTAGTCAAAGCAAACGAGCATGTGTATTCATACATATTTCGTGAAACATCACATCCCAAAAACTAAAAATTATTAATAGTGTTAGGTTTTTACATATGAGATTTTATGCTCTTTAATATGCATAAAAAGATAATAAATATAAATGTGTTACTGATACATTGCATGTTGTTACGCACAGCGTGATGTATTTCTGATAGCCAGCAATGCGATGAAATTCAATGCACCAACTACTATTTTTCATTCAGAGGTATGCCCATCTCGATCCCTTATAGCTAGGATAATAAATATAAAAACATTGCTAAATGAAGTTAATTATGGCTATATACCTGCTAGCATACGATGGAATTTAGTTAGGAGTAGAAGGTGCTCACAAATTAGAGCATCACTGTTTCGATTTCAGGCTTGTGCTCTCAATGAACT
Source organism: Bruguiera parviflora (assembly GCA_019804595.1). Classification (NCBI taxonomy): domain Eukaryota; kingdom Viridiplantae; phylum Streptophyta; class Magnoliopsida; order Malpighiales; family Rhizophoraceae; genus Bruguiera; species Bruguiera parviflora. The sequence goes on from CM034058.1 coordinate 5,744,846, forward strand.
TGCTCACCGGGTTTTTCGTTCTCTGAGGAATGAACCACAGAGGTTTGAGTTGCACCACTTGGGAACAAGAAAACGTAACGATAAAAGACCCCTTGTGGCTGAAGCTGGAGGTTCGCAAAGTAAGCATGCTCTAAGTCTTTTGTGGCATTTCTTTGAAATTTAGATGGCCCGTCCTTCGAAATGTAATAGAGTTGGTGTGTTTGCCAGTATGATGTATGTCTTTGTACTTTGTATTTGAAACATGTATATATGTATGTAATCCTGGGCAATAAAATATTTTCTTGTTTGAACAAGGGACAGGGTCAAAAGATGGTAGACGGTTCAATTTCCCTGAAATTGAGAAGCGTAGAACATATAGACCTCAAACTTCGAATCTTAAACCAAATAAGCTGACGGTTTCAGCAGTGGATGGTGCCTCAAAACAGCTTCACTATGTAAGTTCATCGTCGGTTTGAGAGGAAAAGAATGTTGATTTTTATATTCCTTTGTAATCTTATCCATTCTAAATAATTGGTGAGAGCTTGACGCCGCAGACCACAGAAGCTGGAGGGAGTTACAGGGAAAGTCTAATTAACTTTTCCAAAGACTTGGGACCAGCTGCTCAAAAGGTTGTCAACAGGAAACTATCACAGATTCCGATCGAACCTTCTTACGGAAATGGGATGTCGTTGCCTTCCACCTACTTACGCCAGACTCCGAATCGTCCGAATTCTTGTGCACCATTTGCCCCCCAGGGTGCTGCTGCTCATTTGCATGCTTTTAGTGGTGATCAAATGTCCTCTAGTGTAGTAGGCGAACTTGGAGGGGAAAGAGAAATCCCTTTCAGCTTCCTTGATTTACTTCGTGATGATTTTATTGAGAAAGATCAAGGCCTTGGTTTCGTTTCTAATGCACCAGCCGGCTCTTACAAAGGAAAGATGGTCTGTGACTCCGGAGGAAACACGAATGTTTCTAATGCACCGATTGGCTCTTACAAAGGAAAGATGGTCTGTGAGTCTGCAGGAAACATGAATCTTTCAAACCATACTTTTGGGGGAGAAATGATTCCCGCTCTTCAAGGTCCAACCAAGGCTGCTAGCATAAGCAGAAACATGGATGTTTGCGGTTCTTCCCAATCAGGGAAGACAGTTGGCTCTGGTGATACTGTGGACCTTCTAATTGCAACTATCATGCAAATTGGTGCCAAGCAAAATCCATATGCATATCATGACTGCCCCCCTCCGACAGCAGATGAAAATCTATATGGTATTGATGGCCAGCCATCTCAGTTAGGCACTGGGTTTCAGTCATGGCCCCTAGAATATAATAAGCATTCACAGCCAATGTGGCTGCCCCCACAAACCACAAACGGGGCCCCGAATACGGCTCAGGGAACCTCCTCTTTCTTCAATGGTTTTCACTCTCAACAATACCCAAATGGAGAGGGGCCAAGTGCCATTGGTGGTGGTTCAGACTATTTGCATGGGACTGCAAATTATAACAACATCGCTCAGAGTCAAAGTGACCAGATTCAGAGTGTTCATCAATTTCAACCTGCGGATTGGGGTCAGCAGCAAGCACCATGGGGTCTAGAAGCCATATGTAATCCTGCCATGCTGCGATCGCAAGTCCAAGCACAGGTGATTCCATCCTGCCAACCGCAAAGGATACCATCAGGCCGGGGCCAGAATGCATCCATGCAGCATCAGTATCAATATTATCCTGCGGGTACTTCAGCTTCAGGTCAACAAGGAAGGCCATTGTTTGGATTTGACACAAGGACAAGCTTTCTCGGAGGCCAGAGAGATGTAGGGCCGTCTAGTAATGCAGTAGCAGCTCATCAAGGATTTTGGTACACTGCTCAATCTCGACCATCATCATCTACACCCAGAATGAATAATCAGCAGCCCGATCTAGATCTTCAACTGTGATCGGTTAATCAATTCCGGCTAGGCTTTTAATTTTATGTTCTGATGGAGGGTCCTTGAACTTAACTATATGAACTAGAAGATCTAAAAGACTGATGAAGCTAGAAATTATTGTTTATATATTTTCCCAGTGATCATATATTTAAAACTTTGTTGATCAGTGATGACAGGAGCTTGGTGCAATGTGGGAGCTGAGCGCTGAAGCACCAGCTCCAGCACCTTTCTAGCAGCCAATCGTGGTGACTTGGGTAAGAATTTTTCATTGATTCTTTAACTACTAGGCTGTGGAGAAAAGGTGCCACTTGATCGTGTGGTATCATCTGCCTGTGAAACTAAGTCATCAATATGTTAAGTTGTTTCTTTGAGGAATTTAAGCGTGAATGTGTAAGTATATATTGAAAATCTCACATTAAAATTTGAAAGAAAAAAAGTAAATATTGTATAAATTAAAAAAAATTATAAATTTAATATTTTAAAATTTTTAATTAAAAATAATATTAAATTTATAAATTTATTATTTATTTTCTTTTAAGTTTTAACAAGAAAGCTTATTGAAAAGTTTAAACAATTGCATGCCACAAGAAAACAACAAAATTTGGACTTTTATTGAAATCATTGCCCAATCTATCAATTGTTAACAATCTTAACTAATAAAAACGAAGGCGGAGCCAGGGATTAAAAAAAAAAAAAAAAGGGATTTTCTTATTTATCATATAAGATAAATTACATTTTCTTTCCCTTTATTCGCGTGCTTCCAAATAAGAAGAGAATGGGAAATTTTGTTTTCTTCCATTTTTCTTTTTCCCTATCTTCTTTCCTTTCATTTTTCTTTCTCCCTTATTTGTTCTTTTTTTTTTTTTTTAAATATAGTGTAAAAGTGAAAAGGAGTAGACCCAATCAAAACTTAAAAGCATGTCCAGATAAACCTTGTGATTGGTACATTCCTAAAGCCAATTAGTGCACCTATGAATTCTATTGGATTTAGAATGATACACCAGGATAATTCTCCGAATCTTCCAATATCAAGAAGGTGACTGCTGGATCATGAATATTCCAAAATGAAAGAAACCCCTTTGATCATTGAAAGTGTTATTATGCATTTGATTGAAAAGTTCAGTAACATAAAGAAGGCGATTCATTAATTCGTTATTTAGTCCCAATTGATGAAATGAAAGAATTCATAAAAATTATTCAACAAGTTATGGCAATAATTCCGGGAGGACCCTAAAAAATACATGAAGTAATTTGTTGTACCAATTTTAATCAATATCTAGCATTATAATTGAAAAATGAAAAATATATGATAACTAAACGTCAAATCAAAACACTTTAAATCCCCTGATTTCAAGTTTGGTTACCAAATTAGCTCAACGAGGCAGAGGGGGTTAGAAGAAAGCATTAACTTTCTGAGTGCTTCTCAATTAAAATTAAATAAAGCTTTATACCAAGGGGAGGTAATGCATAAACAAGGCATTATTTTATTTGTCAAAAAAGGGTTTGTGTATTGTTTATAAGATTTATTATACGAATAAATAGTCAAAACTGATTCAGATGGGCTAATACTTTCTAATTTCATGTTAATCTATATCTTGTTTCCTCCCATTAAAAAAATAAACACAAATACTAATAAGTTAATGCTATTTAAAAATTAGAGAGTGGTACAAGACACATTGCGAGTTATTTTTTTATCATTGTATAATTATATTGAAAATTTAGATATTATTTTGATTTTTTACTTTATTAATTTATTTTATAATATTTTAATTTAATTAAAAATTTTAATTAATTTATTTTAAAATACTTGATCATTAAATATTTTTTATCATGCAAATATTTGATAATTTGATTTAATATTTTTATTTAATTGTTTAGTGTTTTTTTATTTAAATTATTCTCTCATTTAACTATTTAATTATAAGTTTTTCGTTATAAATATATATGTAAATTTAATTATTAAATCATCTTATTAAATTATTAGTTATTAGTTCTTATATGAATAATATAAACATTTTTTCTTAAGTTATTTTCTCTTTAATAAACTCTAGATTTCTTGTTTAATGTTAGCTTTTGGTTATTTTATTTTTTATATTTCTATTCCATGCCAATTGATATCAAAATTTAAATTTACAGCTTTTGATATCATCTCAACATCTTTACATTTTTGATATCGTTTTGATTATTAATTTATTTTAATATTTTCATTTTGCGTTAATCAGTATCAAAGTAGACTTGATATATGTTAATATCATTTTACAGAATTCAAAGCAATATTTTTAATGATGATGATTATGAAGAAAAAATTTTATTTATAATGTGTTCTTAAATTTGTGAAGATAATAGAATTGGAGATTTTACTTACATTTAATTTATTTATAAATGCATTCAAAATTTTAAGAATATACTTTCTTTTATATATAAATTTCTTCGTAAAAATTTTTACCAAATGGTTAGTTAAATACAATACTTATTTCAAATATAATGATGTTTCATTAAAAAAAAAAACTTACACATTTTAAATTTCAAAACAATGTAACTATTTATTAGAATAATATTGAATATTATAACTTTAGATATGGTAAACCAAGAATTCATTCATAAATAAATATTATAAATTTATTTGTACTTAAAATAAATTTGATGAGATTTTAAAATACACTAAAAATAATTTAATTTTTATTTTTTATTTATTAAAATTATGGAAATAATTTTAAATTTTAAAAATTGTTACATTATCCTTACACCAAAATTATTAGTTAAGTATCAATTATTGATAAAAAATAAAATAGGTTAAAAAAATGGGAAACACTAATTAATGATTACATGAAAATTAAATCAGTTGATTTCTTTTGTATTAGTGAAAATTTTTTAAAAAATTATCTAATTATAATATCTTCTATAAAGCTTATCAAAATAAAATTTTATAATTTATAGGTTTGACTATTTTAATAATTTTCAACTTATAATACTCATTAACTTTCTTAAAGTAGACAATCAAATAAAAGAAAATTTAGTTTAACTTCGTCGTTGATTAATGTCATTTTTCATACAATAATTCATAAGAAAAGCTATTAGTTCTATTAAATACAATAATTTATTTTAAGTATTTATTTTTTTTCAATAAAAAAATAATTTTTTATCATTAACTTGAAATTATTTTTTTTTTCAAGTAAAAGAGTTTGATGTACTTCTTTTATTATATAATTATATTGTAATTTTATATATTATTTAATTTTATAATTTATTATTTATTTTAGAGTATTTTAATTTTATTAATAATTTTAATTGAATTATTTTAAAATATTTAATCATCAAGTATTTTTTATTAAATAAATATTAAAAATTTAGTTATTAAGTATTTTTTTATTTAATTATTTTTTTATTTAGTTAAAAAATTTTAATCATAAATACATATGTAAGTTTCAAAATTAAATTATTTTAATAAATTATTAATTATCATATAAATAATACGAAACTTATTTTTTAAATTATTATCTTCTCTCTCTCAAGAATTTTGTAAAATTTCAACCTAAGTGTTAATTTTTTTATTATTTTATTTTTTGCACTATCAAGGAGGCACGGGGCATTTCCCCATATTCCCTTAGCTTTGTTGTTGATTCTAACGCGTTACCATGTGACCATAGCTATTATGACATAAATGACAATTATTCTACACTAAAATTGATTATTATAATCAATGACTCACCGCAAATCATTACAAATTTCACAACTCGTATTAAACTATCAAAAAATAAAAAATGAATTCTTGTATGATGGACAAGAAAACAATCTGGTATACCTTAGTAATTGGAAGATTGAAGCCTATTAATAATTATAAATTAGATAAATTTGATTGGTATTTCAATTACAAGGTAAACCACTACCTTGTTAATGCCTCACAAGCTGCACACACACACACACCCCACAAAAAAAGGGCAAAATAGAGCGCTAGACAGCCAACCCGCAGGACTTGCCCCAAGGAGCATTTTGTACTATGTGGGGTGGGCTTGAGATTCAACGATTAACACACTTCATTGTTTGGGCTGGATGACGGAGGTTTGGGTTTTAAGTAAAAGGAAAAATGTAAATATTCACCTTTCACGTTTCAGTTTCTTTTTTTTTTTTTTTTTTCCTTACCTTAAAAAAATTTCTCCTATCACATAAATTGACCTACTCCCGACATTTTCCATCAAGTCATGATATCATTTTTTTTATGATGACTCCAAATTTTAATATGCCACTTGTCCAGAGTCTTTCGAATAAAATGAATTTTGCCATCATCTTTAAATAATTGAAAATCTCATCTTGCAATCTATTAAATATGTCTTAATCACATATATATATATATATATATATATATATGGAGTTGAAAAAGAAGTATACTATCGATATATTAGTTATTATATTTATGAGAAGAGGTCAATAATTATTTATTTATATTTTTATTTAATTTTTTATAAAAAAAATTCACCATTTAAATATTATTAAAATTTAAACTAATTTTTTATATATTTAAATTTTATATTAATAAATTTAAAATTTAATATTATATTATGAATATAAATTTTTGTTTTTTAAAAAAATAAATGCTGGTAAAAAAATTTGAATGTAAATTAATGCAAAAAAAAAAAAAAACAAAACAAAAGAAAACAAATCGTGAAGTTATTATATCGAGTGATTTTTAGTTTTATATTCAAGATCTTATAACGTGTCGTTGCAAATATTTAACATAGGCGTACACCGTACCCGAAAAAAGCATATAGAACATATAAGCTTACCAAACATCAAGGAAGCCATGGACTAAAAATAAATAAATAAATAAATAAACTGTAAGGGTACGGAATTTATTTTTTGCAGCGTTTAACAAACAAATATAAAAGGACAAAAGCAAAGTCAGAAAGAGCAGATACCCATGAGCTGAGCAGGCCCCAAGTCATTAAAAATGGAGTTCCGTTGTACTTCTACAAACCCTCGATCACTGTTTAAAAATGGAGTTTCCCTTTATTTTCTGGCATGTTCTCTGATGCCTTTTATTATCATTATTTGTTCTTCACTCGCTGAAAAAGCACTCATCTTTATCAAACACCGAGGCATACGTATCTGCTGCTGTTACTCTGAAAAGCCAATGAATATCTACTCGCTCCAAAGCAAGCACCTGAGAAGATAAACACCTGTCAGTGCATTAGGATTGTCTGTGTTGAACTGGATTGACGACGAAGATATGCTAAATACTACGGGGCTAAATTTATTATTAGGTCATTAATTTTGTTAACTTTTCCATTTTGAATCACCCGTTTTCAATTTATCTCGTTCAGGTCACTAACTTTTGAGAACGAGTTGATGTGAATCTTCTGTCAAGAACTATTCAAATAAAATTTAAAAAAAAAAAAAAAACATTTGTTATTGCACACGCGGCGTTTGATGTGACAAAAGTGAGTCACAACGATACTGTAACGTGGTCGAATTTGATAAAACAGAGAGACATACTCATCAAGATCGGTAAGGATGTGGCAAGATTGAGATCGTTGAAATGGTTGTCTCGGTTACAGTCCAGCTGTGGTAGCCCTCCATCTCCCTTCTGCACGATAATAGCCATTGCATTGCTCTTGAACCGCCGCCGGTTCGCATCAGGAGCCGATCCCATCTGGGCCGTCAAAGCATTCATCCTTGTCGTTCGGAACCACATCGAAGCATACTGGGAAGACGACTCACATTTGAAACTGTTGTAAGAGTTGGCGATTTGAATTAGACAAACTGAAAGTTGGAGACCCAAAGTGACAAAATCTACAAAGTTGGTAAAATAACCGTGAACTTATCTCATTGCTGTATTACTATACAATATCAACAAGGTACGCATGCATAGCATACTGGGAAGAAGGAGGGCTTCCTGTATTATAAATGAAAAAGAAAATATTTCTAGAAAATAAGTAATTGAAAAAAACATTTATGTATTTATATCTATATATCTATATGTATATTTATATCGTCAAAATTGAAGGAATGCTCAGCATTTTAAGTAATTTTTTAGTTAATAAAAAATTACATTTAGATATATTTATTTACTTTTAAAAATATCAAAAATTTTATTTTTTTTAGAAAATTATTTTGCTTTTTATTTTTATTTTTTAATTATAAGTATTTGTATGATATGAATTTTAAATTTATATAAAAAAAATTGTTAGTATAAATTAAGTAAATTATAATAGAGTAATATATATTAAATTGATTAGATAAATATTAAAATTTTAATTTTATTAAATATTAAAAATAATTACATATTAACTATTAAGTTAATTTTAAATATTATAAATTTTAAGATTGTTTTAAGAAAATTAAAATTAAAATTAAATACTTAAAATGTTTAAAATTAAGAAAATATTATTTTATTTATTTTTAATAATGATAATAAATATATATATTTTCTATCAATTAAATTTCTTAATTTTAAATATTAATTTTTTCATTCAAACAATTTTACTTGTAGATCACTACAATATACTTATATATTCTGAACATAATATGATTATCTTTTTTATTTTATTTGTGTGTTCCCTTTTTTTTTAATTTCAACTAAATGAATGTAATTAATTATTAAGTTAATTTGAGGATGTTCCAAGGAAATTATAACTAAAATTAAATAATTAGAATTTTTTAAAATTAAGTAAATATTGTTGCCATTTCACTAAATTTTGATAATAATAATAATATATATATACATTTTTTATCAATTAAATTTCTCAATTTTAGGTATTAATTTTTTCATTTAAACAATTTTACTTCTAGATCACTACAACACGTTTGTGTTGTGAACATAATGCTATTACCTTTTTATTTATTTATTTATTTATTTTTGTGTTCCCTTCTTCTTAATTTCAATTCGCCGAATGGAACTACCCATTGAACTACTAATTAAATTGTGAGCTTTTGCATTGTTTTTGCAGAGTCAGTGAGTGAATTGGCAAGTGAAAACAAGAAGACATTGTTCGAACGATCCAGTTTCAATTCCAATCAATTTTTTTATTGAATTTTACATAAGGTCCAACCCACACTTATCCTCTTATCTCTTTCTCTTGTGCGGAAAAATCTATTGATAAAAGGAATTTAGTTGTTATTGTGATTATAGTAATATTGTTGATTAAATATTTGATTATGAATTTGGCTGTGATTGGGGATTATTAATTGCTAATAATAACTTGCTAACTAGATAATTAAGATGTCTTGACTGCTAAAACTGGTGCATTTTTTAGTAATGTCTTCTTGGCTCTCTTTCTCATATGCAGCTTTTAAGTAACCGAACAATAGCTAGTCCTATTTTATAACTAGTCTTTTCGATCCATGCATGTTTGAAAGCATATATTTGACAAACATGGTTTGAAATTAAAAAAAACAAAAAACCTTTAAAACAAAGGGAGTAGGGTCAACATATATTTGAATATATTGTAATATAATTGTTATATTATTTGCAATATTATAATAATTAAAGTCTATTTCAGTACCTAATATAACTCATATTGGTACCTTTTAATAAATATCTTAAACATACACATTAATTTTATTTTTGTAACAACCTTTTCTTAATTCATAGATTGAGATAAATAAAAAAAATTACTCCTAAATTTTTATTTTATTCTCTGAAAAACAAAAAATTATATATTATTATCTAGTTTTCACTTTTGTTTTGTTGAGATAAAAAAAAATTATTCTCAAATTCTTTGGTTTGTTTCCTCAAAATAAAAAGAAAGACTATTCCAAAATTTTTCTTTTTATTTTCTTAAAAGAGAAAAAGATTTCATAATTTAAGTTTTTTTTTTTTCTTTTTCTTTTCTATTAAAAATAAAATAACCTCTCCTAAATTTTCCTCTTTGTTTTCTTAAAAAGGGAACATAACTCCTATCATCAAATATCATAAATCAACGCATCCATTAACAGATCCAGATAACCTTTTCAAGCGGGGCAATTTACATGTACACATATAATAGTAAATAAATATATAGAAAACCCAAAAAGCAATGTTAGATATTTCGCACATTAATTATTACAATTGATCTATAGGATTTTTCATATTTTAAAGCTTTGAATGATCTTTTTATTTTCTATACTATCAAATATTTTTCTCTATATAAGTAATTATACAATCATTAAATTATTTATTTTCTATACTATTGTAGAATCAATTTTTTATAATATTTATTGTAGAAAATGTTCTTTCAATTGTAGTTGTTACAACTGACAAAATCAAAACTAATTTCAAAAGTAAATTAGATCAATGAATGATAAGAGAAAAGAATTAGTGAAAATAAAATGAAAAGAAAATAAAATTATAGAATTATATTATAAAGCAAATGAAAAGGAAGTAGCAAATCCCAATTTTCGCAAAGAAATAACCAGGACAGAGAACAAAAGGAAAGAAGGATTTTCAAAATTTGGGGCTGGGGCCCCTTGTCAGAGAAGAAAGATTTTCTTTTTAATTTTAACATAAATCTCTCACATATTGTCTGTCATTGGTTTCATCAACACCTGATCGCAGTTTTCATTAAGTATTTGCTCCATGACTATGACTGAGGTTGGACTCAAGAAGACCTGTTTTTTTTTTGGCTGGCTAAAACGAGGGAGTGTGAGAGGGCTGACAAGTCTTATTTGAGAGGGGCAAAAGACCAGAAACCCCTTTTTATCAAATCCTTGCTTATTGTTGGCGAGGCGACAGAGCAACTTAAAATTTGGAAAGACGTGCTGAGCTGAAGGAATTGTATATTTTGGAGGTTTTTTGGGGGGGGGGGGAAATTCTAAGAATTAAAGAAAAAGGATATCTTTTAATGGAGGCAGGGGGCAACCCCTTAATACACCCATATGCACCCATCTTGGTTCAACATTAGTTTATATCTATCTAACATCAATAGTATATTAAGGAAGTTTCATACAAATTATCATGCTTTCTGCATCAAAGAGAGTATTATTTGCAACATGTGACTAAGAATTGCTCGATAAGATGTGACCTTTCTAGGTTTTCTTAAAGGTTCTCTCTACAATATTTTTTAAAACATTTTCTATTTTGAAGGTGAAAATATTTGGTAGTTCATGTATGCTCGTGTTTTACGATTTTGAATAGAAACTCGTGTTGATAACGTAGTAAACCTACTTGGGCACTAACTCATTTTGTCAATTCACATATATGAATAGTTTAGGTCAAGAATGAACCATATTAGATTTAAATGCTATATTATATGTATATTTTATTTTTTATTCTCATAATAATAAAAAAATAATACTATTAAAACTATTAATAACAAATAAATTTTAATAAAGTATTATTATATCTTAAATAATTATTTATTTATCATTATATATAATAACGATTATAAATTCCTTTTTACCAATAACATAAAAAAAGGAATATTTTCTTACATTTAAATTAGAACAATTTAAAAATTTTTATTCCATTGAAAATTTAATTAATTAAAATTTTATTTCAATTTTTACAATTCATTTTGGTTAATCGAATTGGGAATACTCTTAAGTAGGAAATTACTCATTCTAACATGCTTAATTTAAAATTTAAAGAATATTAAACAAGTTTACTTGGAGGCTAAACACTCTCCAAGAATTCATATTCTTTTCATATCAATTTTACCACTTTATAGGATTGGTCATATTAAGTCTACATATTTTATTTGGTCATAATAATTGTTAGGTTAAAATTATAAAAGTGTTTGTTTTTTAATTAAAAAAAAAAACACACACACACACACACACACAACTACTTATATAATAAATTTCAATATAAATTTCAAAACAATTTATTAGAAAATAATTTTTTTGTGAAAAACCTAACTAAATACATTTAATTATAGTTTTTCTTAACCTACAACTAATATATATCTAAATTTCATGTAACATGAGGGCTTAATCTTAATATACATATTTATTAGCATAATAAAGAGAAATTTAATTTATTCTCCTATTTTTGTTTTTACTTACATAGAAAGAAAAGATAATTAAACTACTCCTAAATTTTATTTTTTAGATTAAAAAAACTTCTCTCAAATTTATCTTTTTTTTTCTTTTCTTTTTTTTTTTTGAAAAGAGGGAAAAAGTAATTTTAAAATTTTTCTTTTATTTTCTCAAAAAAGAGGAAAATAGAAAATACTACTCACAAATTGCTTCTTTTGTTTAAAAACAAAAAAATAAGAAAAAATTCTTATAATTTATATTTTTATTTATTTTTCTACTTTTATTTTCTTAAAAAAATACTCTTGAATTCTTTTTTTTGAAAAATAAATAAATATAAGAATTAATGTCTCCTTACTTCATTCCTATCAATATTATTAAAATAAAAATTACTTTTAATTTTACATTTTAATTTAAGTTAATTGAATTTATATTTTTTGTCACATGTGTTTATTAAAACAACATGTAGTGTGAGTATAAACTTATTACATATGTATTTACAAGAAACCTAAGTTATTATGTTTTAATCACACTATTCCTTTTGCTTATAAGGTGACTTTTTCTGGATCTGTGAATTAAGAATATCTCATAAATTCTCCTTTTTATTTTTTTAAGTTACATATTTTTCTTAAAAAGAAAAAAAGAGAAAAAAGAACTATTTCAAAATTTTCTTTTATATATTCTTAAAAGGATAGAAAAAGAAAAAAAATACTCATAATATAAGTCATTCTTTGTTTTTCTCCATTTTTTTTCCTAAACATAAAAAAGAAAAAAATATCTTAAACTTTCTTATCTAAAAAAGAGTACTCACAAATTTCCTCTTTTGGTTTCTTAAAAAAGAATTATTTTTTTTCTCAAATTCACTTTAAAAGGAAAAACAAAGAAAAAGAACTATACCTAAATTTTTCGTTTATTCTTAAATTTACTTTTTCATTTTCTTCAAAAGAAAAAAAAATTATAATTTAAATTTATTTTTATTTTTCCTTTTTTTCTTAAATAAGATAAAAATTACTATCAAAATTTTTTTATTTTCTTTAAAAAAATAATTGCTTACTAATTATCTTAAAGATTTATGTAGTTTTATTGACATAATATCCAAGTTGCAACATAACTATATGTTGCAAACATTATTGTTACTTAAGAGAATTCAATAAAAAAAAAGTATAAAAGAAAAAAATTCATAAACTAACTTTGATTGATCTACAAAACAAAATGGGTTGAGTTAACATCTATTTGAATATAGTTACATGATTAATAGCTTTTTTTGTAATAAAAAATTATCTACAGTAATACAATAATTAAAATTTATCTCAACATTTAATATAAATTATATTAATAATTTTTATTAAATATCATAAACTCATATATCTTATAGATTTAATATTTGTACATTTATATTGACAACATTAAAAAAAGTTGTAGTTGATCCTTTTAATTCTTAAGAGAATAAAAAAAGATCTATATGACAATATTTTTTTAATTTTAAAACTTTTAAATTTGACTTAAATTTTAAGAATAGTGATAAATTTAATTCTCTTTAACTCTCTTGTTTTTTTTTTTTTTTTTCAGTCAAGTACATCCACTATTGTTGTAACGTGACATTCCAAGTGATAGAATTAAATGGATTTCATAGTTTTTATATTACTTAAAATTAGAGGCTTGGTATTTTTCTAAGAAATTGAACTACTTATATACTCATATGTACTTTAAATTGTTAAATTCTCATCAAATTAATCTCTACAACTTAAAGAAATTACTAATTGAATTCTAAGGTTTTCAATTTTCTTTTATCTAATAAAATTTGCATTAAAGAAAGAAAATTATAACTAGGTAATAACATAGAAGTAAAATAATTCACCAAACTTATTTTGTTGGCATCGTCTTTTTATGATTAGAGATAATCAATAGAGTTTTATTATAAAGATATATAAAAAATATATAAAATAAATATCAATTTATCATTGTAACAATTAATTATAATTATGTATTTATTATTATTAATTATAGATAATAATTATAATAAATTAATATTTATTTTATATCTATTTTTTTATATCTTTCTAACTTATTTGTAATCAGTGATATAATTAGTTATTGGTCAGTGAGAGAAGGGAAAGCATGCAGAAACACAATCATGAGTCAACAGCACCACGGATGGAATGCGAAACACCCCAATTAACCTCGCATTTTATGGGGAAGTGAGGTTTTCCCCCCATTTCCTCGATTCCAAACACTTGGTAACTTGGACCACTTAAGTGGTTTCTGTCTTGTCTTCTGTTACAGAATTCGAATTTTGGCATATGAAGTAAGAAACGCATCCGTGTTGTGTACTTCACTAAACGCAATAAAGAGTTATCGTGACTGTGTAATTTTAATATACAAACTAGATAGCTCCAAGTTCCAACCACATTTGCCTTTTTACACTAGACTGAGACTGTGGGGCGGGGTATTTTATGCCAAAACTGACAATAAAAAAGAATACAAACACAAACTCCTACTCCAGTCCACCGCTACTTGATTATTAATTATTCCTATTTTTAACCAACATCACAACTCTTTCTCTTCCACCAGTCCATCTCTCTCTCTCTCTCTCTCTCCCCAGCAAACACTAGCTGCACCTGGATGAGTCAAGAAAACGGCCACAGAATAATGATGAATTGGTGGCACTTTGGATTCAGCTTTTTCATAAAGTGAAAAGGCCACACAAGGACGATTTATCAGCATACCAGCACTATTCTTTTACCATGCAGCTCTATCACAAGATTTACCCTTTACGACTAGCAGAAAATGAAGGATTTTCAAATTACAAGGGACAAAAAAGAAGACAATCAACTGAACACATAACGTGTGCATTCATTATATACAATCGATTACAAAAAATATCTTCAAAGCAGATATCAATTAAAATATGTGATTTTAACTTCCGGATACATTTGTGAGAGAAGTTTCTTTGTTAAATTGCTTTTGGGAGGAGTGGGGGTGGAAGAGTAAGAAAACATTATTTTAAATTTTTTTTTTTAATTTTTCATTATGGTTCTTAACCATTAACTCATATCAATATAGAATAAATTTTAATTAAATAATAACAATATAGTTCATATCTGACACATCAAATTATCCCTTTTACGTTTTATCAACCAAAAATATAAAAAATGCCATAAGTACATAAAAAGAGTCTCAGGTACCCTTTATCTCTCTCTTTCCAAGTACACCGTTAGTTAGAAATTACGAAATTATGCATGCAAAAGTAAAAGTTATAAGACAATACACACACACACACACTATCACACACAAAATTCATTTAAATAGCTGACAATTATTAAAGTCATATCTATACTCACTTTAACTTATCAAATTTTATGTATAAATAATAATCTTCCACATAAGAAATTTATATTTTTACATTTTGAATAAATCTTAGTTACAAGTATGACGATGGTATAATATAGATATGTCAATTTAAGATAAATTAATTTATGATTAACATTTTAGTTCTGTATTAAATTATATATTTGAAAAGCTTTTAAAAAAATCAAACAACATAAAGATGAATTAAAACAAACCAATCCAAAATTTTGGTTATCAAAAATAGAATCAAATATTTTAAAATCAAATCTAATGGATCTAATGAGATATGTTTGGTTTTGAATATGTGAATAACGATGTTAATTTACATTGAATTCTAGTTTATAAAAGTAGATAGAGGAAACATAAAAATTCATGAATAAAATAATTGAATATACAAAATGATTTAAAAAACAGAGAGAATATTTACAAGAATTAGAGGGGGACGTGAGAATTCATGAAAGAAAATTATTGAATTTGCAAATTGATGACAAGTTAAAGGAGATGTCTTAAAAATATGAGTCGAGAAGAGATTTGAAAAATGATTACCGCCAGAAAAAAAAAAAATTATAAAATATCAAAGCGGTCAAATCAAAAAATAATTCATCATTCGCCTAAAAGTCTACCACCCCAACCCAAACTTCGGCCTTTGTTTTCTTAATTTGAGAATTTGTCAGTGCGTGACTTTTTATCAATTCTACAATTAATAATTTGAAACCGAGAAACTTTTCTTCTAAAATAATAATAATAAAAAAAGGATAATAGAGAGAGTCAGAGATCCGGTGCCGAACGATTCGCACCTAGTCAGTGACAACTGGATATTGGCGAACATCTGTTCAAAGCCAACCTGCCAACCTGCACTCATGAGACGTCTTGTCAAATGAATGGTGCCATTTTACCATCTTTCTCAAATTTCCAGTGAACATGACCTGCGTTTCCTTTATTTAATGCATTGCCATGATTAATGCAGTAAACACTGATGGACAAACGTTTATGGGGACAACAGAGGCAGTACTCGCAGTTAAGCTGAAACATGAAACCCTCAATTCCTGGTCCTACCCAAAGCCGACTCAGCTCATTATACAAAAGCCCAACTTGAAATGTTCTGCTCAGAATCCATATCTACATCATATATTTGGCAAGTTCATCGTTAATGAACTAGAAGAAGCAAATGGCTTAGATTAATGCTTAGCACACCCAGAAAAGCAAAGGGCAAGAACTTCGATACGGCCCTTGCATATCCAAGTAAAGAAAATTGTTTGTGAGAACCTACATTCACCAACATATGAAAAACAAAACTCCCCATTTCAACGAAAAAGGTTAATGCCAATGATCCAGTTTGCACTTTTTTTTTTTTTTTTAACACCAAAAAAACAAAAAAAAAATCATAAATATATATTACATTTATAAATAGAAGGCAAGTTGTTTTTGGCCGAATAGGCCTCTTGCACAGTCAGTTATCGTATTTACCCACTTCATAGAATTTTGCCATACACACTATAAAATTTATTTATTTTAACATGAGATGCGGCAAAGAAATTGAAATTTAAATCAATATAAAAAATAAATAAATAAATAAATAAACTAAATTACTACCTCCAGTAATATACGGTTTGCATTGCAAACTATTTTTTATACATATACATTTCGCTTGCATTTGAGATGCGACTCTCTAATTAGTATCCAAAGCCAAAGCCAGAGAGACAAAAATGATTCCCTAGAAGGGGAATTGAACAAAGACTAACCTAGGAAGAGGTCATGAACACACCCAAAGGGAGCTCCCTTCAGTCCAAGCACAGAGAAGAGAAGGATGAAGTTTATCTCCCGCACCATTCACACATTCACAATAGCAAACTAACTTCCTTCCTTCCTACTGCGTTTGAATGAATGAGACGGCAGCTAATTCAAACCCTTTCCCTGTCCATGAGTGGACTGGAGGAAGCTCTCTTAAACCATTTATCATTGCTCATCACAAAAGGAAGTCCGAGCTAAACTAGGACAACAGTCTTAAGTAGCAAGGACTTACTTCAGGCAACACGTATGGTAGCATGGAAGGGAGATATGCAGATGCAATTAAGTTATGTACGGGCTTTCAACCATTCATTAGAAGTAACTTCCGCGCGCGCATTCACGATGCGATTAGTTGTTCGCTTCTCTATCAGCTGCACAAGGGGAAAACAAGCTACTAATTTAAAAAGCCTATAGCTTCCCTGTAGCAGTAAACGCCCATAATTACTAACAATTATTGCCTTGCTATTTTATTGACTTTCTGCAGAGCAATTATTGAAATTTTGAAATAGCAGAAAACCGAAAATGGGAGAACAAAAGTAACTAATAATTAAAAGAAAAGGGAAAAGAAAGCAACAGCCTTTACTCTTTTTGTTTTCATTAAGTATCAGCCTTTAATCTTAATACGTTCACTACCAATTTCAACTTAAGCAGTTCAACAGAATCTGGACTACTGTAAAACCTACCAGGAAAAGGTAAGAAAATTGACCAAAGAACCAAAAAAATGGTGCTGATCAACCGAGATCTGGAAAGTTTTAATCTGAAATAAACTCCACATCCCCAACCACCCCCCAATGTGTGCAGCTTGCATGAACCCTAACCCTAGATGACAAGGTTTTCACAAGCTACTCTAGCAAAGAACGAAATAAAAAAAAAATGGCCAGAAATTTAGTAAAACAATTCAAAAGCCAAAAATGGGAGAAACCCACCAGGCACTAGGGCCTCGGTCACCGAACAACACAAATAATGCATGTGACATAACAAATGAAACTAAGCTCACATCATGCTCGCCCAATATCAAATCTGGATCATACAAAAAAATAAAAAAAACCTCCTTAATTGTCTTGTCCCATTGCACAGGAAGCTTCAATCAAGAAGTCAACAACTTATCATCGAGTTCCTGCTTTTCTAAAAGCTAGCTAAGATCTGATCAGTATCAGGAACCACGGGGCCAAAACATGGAAACGGACTAAGTTTGAATGAAAATGGGAAGAATATGGAGAAGTGTATAGATACGAGTAATGATGATAGACTTAAAATCAAAGAAATATAAATTCATACCAAAACAACCAAAAAATTTGTATCTTGTGGAAAAACCATCAGCCTTATTGAATCCGCTAGCTGTTCCAAAACGTGGAGAGCTGAATCCAGTGCTTCAAAGACGATAATCTGCTGCACCGTTTTGTGGGAAAAGAAAAAAGCTATAGAAAAAGAAATATAGTTGAAAAACACAGGGACTTGGTACTGTTTGGAAAACAACAACACTAATATGTTTATGCCTATAAATATATGGATCCCTATATATATATATATATATATATAGATGTAAATAAAAGAAAACTAAAGCGAGGAAAGAGGAGAGAATAAATTAACGGAAGAGAAGCATTGATAAAGGAGGAGAGGAGAGAAAGAGGAAATGTCGTTGTCATCATGAGAATCAGTGAAAGGAGAGCGATTGGAGATCTCTACAAATCAGGCAAAGCTCTGCAGAAAAACCTTTTTATTTTTCTCTTTCTATTTTTATTTTATTTTCTTTTTTTATTTTCCCCTACTAGGCTAATACTATGTCTTTTATCTGCTGTCTGTATCTAGCACAGGAGATTTTCAGAAGATAGGTAGTAAGCTGCGATCATGTGACCAGAAACCAGGTAATGAGTGTTTACTCTGATTATCCACCGTCTGTTCTCTATCCTCTCTCCTCTGTCTCTCAACGAGGGCGATTCCGTGTGTATACCCCACACACACACACACACACACACACACACACACACGCAAGGGGAGCAAATAAGAGATGGTGGGGTTAACTTTGACCGTATGTGCTGCTAGCTACCCTTTTCTCTCTTTCCTGTGTTTCATGCTCCCCTCCACAGTCCACACAGTCTGTGCCTTCTACTTTATTCTCTGATATGCCTAGTGTTAGGATATACCTTATTAACTAATTAATTATATATATACACACACAAACACACCCAACAAACATATATATTAAGCATAATAAAATGCATCTTTTATCTTTTTATTGTTCATATATATGTAATATAATTATTAATAAACTCTAAATATAAAAATCTTTGAATAAATATATTTTATAAAAATAATTATAATAAAATAAAAATTAAAATATTATATTAAGATATTAATTTAAAATTTTTGTGATTAATATATTACCAAGATGAAATATTGATAAAATTATAAGACTCTTCAATATTATATTTTTTAATATAAAAAAAAGTGTTCTTGTATTTGATTGAAATGTATAAATACTTGAATAAATATGTTGAATACTTGTTAAATTAATAATTTTACTAAAATGACTTGAAATGATAATTTTTAAATTAAATATTATTACATATTTGATGAGTTTCTAATATAATAACTATATATAAAGTATTTTTAAATTTGAGATTACTAAAATATCTTATACATCTTTGATTTAACATATGTGTCAATCAAGAACCACTTTGGGTTAGTGTTCGAAAAATACGGTGGACAATTGTTGCTAGTGGAATTTATGGATAATTTCAAACACACAATAGTTTCAATTTTACATGGACGAATAGACGGGCAAACAATGGCAGCATTCAAGAAAGTATCGTGTAATTGCTTCACCTGAATTCATGAATATTTTCTCTTGTATCAGTGTCGATCACCTTCCTCGCTTTGGATGCGACCACAACCCACTGGAAGTCAGGCTCGAATGATTATCGTCTCCCTGTCAGAAATTTCACAAACCCTCGCTTTGAAAAAGATGTTTCTGAGGGAACAATCTTGCGAAGCGAGCATCGTAGAATCTTGGATGTAGCATGCCAATTATACTCATCAAAAGGCATGTTGAACATGATAAATTACTACGGCAAGACCTTTTTTGAAAGGGAAAAAACTTTGGCAATGTAGTGTTATAATATATTTTAAATGATTCATGTAAAAAAATAAATTTTATTTAAAATGATAATTAAGTTATTGTGAATAAGAATTAAGTTATTTTTAATAAAAATTAAGTTGAATCAATTGAACATTTCATTATAGGAATATCAAATGGTTTATCTTGATGAGAGAAAGTCATAAACTAATAATAAAAGAGTCCTTAGTCTAACTTATATAAAGAATCTATAAACCATCAACATTATACTTCATTAGAAGTATAAGGTAATAGACCAAAAAATTACTTCAAAATTTTTTTATGATTATAAGAAAATATTGATCAATGATTAGAGATGTTGTTTCTATTAAATCAATTCATAGTTTTTGATTTTTTATATCATTTCATTTGGTATCAAGGAGTAATTGTTAAGTTTTGTTAATTACAATTAAAAATTATTTGTGTATTATAATTTTATGTGTTTTCTTTAATTAACGAATTAGAGCTTATTTAATCTATATAAGGAAGCCTACGAGCTATTAATATTATCGTTCATTAAAAGTATAAAATAATAAGTTAAAAAAATTACTTCAAACTTTCTTTCTAGTTATATGAAATTTTTTATTAATATATTTAGAGGTATAGTTTTTACTAAATTAATTTATAACTTTTAATATTTTATATTTTTTTATTTGGTATCAAAGTATGATTCTTTAATTGTATTGATTATAATCAAAGATTATATATATATGACAATTTTATGTGTTTTTTTTAGTCAATTAATTAAAGTCTCTAAAAGATTTTGAGTTTTCTATAATTTTTGCAATATGTCATATTAATTTTGTATCTATCAACAATATAAGATTCTTTGCCTTATACATGAAATGTCAAAAAAATAAGTTAGCAAATTTCAAGAGTTGTTAGTTGTGTTGTTTTAAAACATTATTTGTCATATGTGTTCTTTATTTTTTTGGTGCATACACAATTAAAATTTCACACCATCAAATCAATTTTAAAAGATTGATACTATTTTCCATGAAGTTATTACCATGCGTTTTTTGATAAGGAGTGTTTTAACATGATAAAGAAAGCATATGTTAATATCATGTTCATATAATATTTATTAAAAAAAGGGAGAAAAAAAGCTATGTGACCTTAGGAGACAAGCTAGCTATCAAGTTTTTTCTTTTTTTTTTTGTTCTTTCTTATCTAGTTTAATAATTAGTTTCTAAACTTTTTCTATTTTAAAAGGTTGTCTATGTGATGTCATTTTACTTAGATGTATACTTATCAGGTATTTTATTTAGGTAGCAAATATGCTTATACTTTTGTATAAAGATATTTATTTTAGTATTAACGCACTTAAGCCCTTTTTACCTAGTGTTAAATTTCTTTTATAGAATTTTAAGAATGTGTAGTCCAAGGACATTCCAAATAGTTTACTTCTTATAAGGCAAATTGAAAATTAAATTAATTTTATTCCTTGAACAATAATTTCGAACTAACCTATATATAAAAGTAATTTTAAGAAAATAGAGAAACTTTAAAAATAGGTTAAATAACTCATAAAGAAAAGATATGTGAGAGAAAGTATGAATTCGTATACAAGCCCTATACTACTTATACTTAAGAAGAATGAGATTTGACGCATGTATGTTAATTATTACAATTAACAAAATCATTGCAATATATAAACATCATATTCCTATATTAGATGACATGTTAAATTAATTGTATGATTTTTTATTTTCTCTAAAATTGATTTAAAGAGAGGTATCATCAAATTAAAATGAGAAAATATGATAAATGGAAGATAGCATTTAAAACAAAATATAGTTTGTATGAGTAATTATTTATGTTATTTAAATTAACTAATGTATTTGTATTTTTATAAGATTAATAAATTATTTTCTTACTTATTTTTATTAATTAGTAATTATTTATTTTGATGATATTCTAATTTATAGTATGAATTTAAATAATCATATGAAGTATTTACAAAGTGTGTTAAAAGATTGCTTGCTGACTTTGAAAAGTGTTCTTTTTACACAAATTAAATTTTATTTTTAGGTAATATGGTTTCAAATAAAGGAATAACAATTGATGAAAAGAAAGTTAAGGCTATTAAAGAATACCCAACATGTAAATATATTTTTGAAATGTGAAATTTTCATAATTTGGCTAATTTCCATTAGAGATTAAAAAAAAATTAACACAATTATTGCACCATTAAATAGTAAAAAGAGAATTGAATTGGTTAAACAATTGAATGAAAAGGTGCATCCACATATAAAAAGGAAGACTGAGTAATATATAAACTAAGCTAATAAAGGGCGAAAAAAAGTTATTATTGAATTTGGTGATTAGATTTTAATGTATATATACAAAAATAAAGTTATTTTTGAACATGATAATTAGGTTTGGTATATATATAAAGATTCCTTGTGCAAGCAAGAAAAAAGGGCTTGTAACATGATAATAATATGTATACATACATTAATCTTTAAGCATATATACAGGACTTAATGTTAAAAAAAAGGCATGTTACATCATATTTATATGAGTATAGTGGTATAAAGTGACTTATTAATTTCTTATTAATTTTTCTAAAGGATCATTAGTCTTATTGATATATAAGATTATTTATACATACTTAGTAAATTAAAAAAAATTATAAACTAATTTTGATATTTATCATATACATATTATGTTTTAGTCTTATAAATGTCATTATAAGGAAAATTATTTTAATTTAAGAATAACTACTACATTTTAAATTATTTTGATATTAGTAATTAAAAAAATTATATAAAAATATAGTTGTTGGACTATAACTAACACATAAGAATTGTAGTTAATTTTCTAAAATAAATTACTTAATCCTACCTAAAGGTATTTATTTTATTGAATTTATTAAAATAAAATGATAAATTGAAAATTAAGAAAATTATATTTTCATATACCCACATGTATAAAAATTTTGCATTTAAATGTTTAATTTATTAATCTTATTATATTCTATATATAAATTCAATGCATGTAACTTTTTTATCCATATAAAGTTTTAAATTTATACTTTTTGTTAGTTTATTAGTTTTATGACATTAATTTCTATGTTTTCTTAGTTAATAAAGTTATTTTTACTACTTTTTATAATAATCATTTTCATATTTTAGTGTTGTCTAGCGATAATTTTGTAGACTGAAAAGAAAAAGTCCTTTTGACTTTAGGATAATGAATATGAATTTAGCCTTCTATATAAATTTAACCTTCCGTGTGGGTTAACCACTTATTCCTATATAATCAAGTATGTCAATTGAAAAAACCACTTATGATAACTAGAATTGATCAAATTACTTGATCTTAATACTCATTAAGACTTATATTAAGAAAAACATAAAAGGCTTTACTTTTGAAATAAAGAAAGTTAAAGATTTCATTAAAATTATTAAAAAGCAATTTATGAAATATTATAAGGTGTTAGTTGATACTTTAATAAAGAAACTTTCAAAAAAGTACTTTAATAATTCTATGCATAAGTATATTGTGGAAATGAAAGACATTACTGCTTAACTTAAATTCTTAGAGGTTGGCATATTTAAATCATTTTTGATACACTTTATCTTAAATTCTCTTCCTTTTATATAAATACTATTTAAAATATCTTACAAAACATATAAGAAAAAATGGTTTATCAATGAACTTTTGACCATGTGTGTTTAAGAGTAAAAAAATAATGAAACATAAGAATTTAAAAAGTGCATATCTCATAACTAAAGAAAAGTATGATGACAAGAAAGGTAAATCCATTGTAAAAAAATATAAAAAGGTGTTAATGAAGAATTTTGGTAACAAAAATACATGTTTTTTTAGTAAGAAACATAAACATATGAAAAATGTTTGTCTTAAGTATAAGGTATGGTTAGAAGAAAAAGATATTCTTATATCCTTAGTATTTCATTAATTTTTTTAATGGATGTTCCAAGTTATGTATGATGAATTGATTTTAGTACTACAATCCATATTATCAATAATATACAAGGCTTTTTAATCCTAAGGAGGTTGAAGGAAAGTAAGCAAGGCATCTATTTAAGAAATTAGATGTGCTCTTATGTTAAACTTATAGGGAATTTTTGTTTAATTTTAAAATATAGTTTTGTACTAAATCTAGCAAACACCTTTTATGTTCCATTATCTTAGGAAATTTAGTTTTCATTTCTAAATTAACACGTATGAGTTATCAATTTGTCTTTGAAAACTCCACTTTTAGTATTTTGTATAATAAAAACATTGTTAGTTCTAATTGTTTGGTTGATGCCTTGTATGAATTTGATTTATACTCATTCATGAATGTAATGTTATATTGCAAGATAGTATTAACATGAAAAAATGTGTTAATAATGAACAATCTTTTTTATTATTGTATAAAAAATTAGGTCATATCTTTTTTCAAAGAATAAAGAGACTAGTAAATAATGAAATTTTAATAACTCTTAACTTTATGAATTTTGGTACTTATATAAATTCCATAAAAGGTAAGCAAACTGACAAGAATACTAAAGGTGTCAAGAGAAGTTTAGAATTTCTGAAATTGTGCACTCGGATATCTGTGAACTATTTTTCACTCCCTATTTTATGGGTTAAAGATATTTTAACTCATTCATTGAAAATTATGCAAGATTTATATACCTCATACTTATTATTTGATAAAATTGAAGTATTAAATACTTTCAAAACATATAACACAAGGATAAAAGGTGTACAATCTAATAAGGATAAAAAATATTATAAAAGGTGTACAAACATGAGACAAATAAATGTTTATTTGTGAAATTTCTTGAGTAAAAAGATGTTATTACATAGTATACCATAATGAATACACCTCAATTAAATATGGTAGTTAAAAAAAGGAAATGAACAATTATAAACATGGCGAAAAGTATGACTAGTAATTCTAATCTCTCAGTATGTTTATAGAGTAAACCTTTAAAAAATTGTAGTGTATATCTTAAATGGGGTTCTTTCAAAAGTTGTTCCTCAGACTTTTTTTAAGTTATGGAATAGATGAAAACAAAGTTTAAAATATATGCATATATAGGTTATCTTATAAAAGTAAGGATTTATAATTTTTAATTAAAAAAATTAAATCTAAAGACAACTGACTGTCATTTTATTAATTAT
This sequence comes from Bruguiera parviflora, assembly GCA_019804595.1. Classification (NCBI taxonomy): domain Eukaryota; kingdom Viridiplantae; phylum Streptophyta; class Magnoliopsida; order Malpighiales; family Rhizophoraceae; genus Bruguiera; species Bruguiera parviflora. Next base: position 5,770,088 of record CM034058.1, read on the forward strand.
GTTGTAAACTTTAAAAGATATAAATTTTATAGTCTTTTAAATATATCTAAAATTATTAAGGTTATAAATACAAAACTTTTTAAGAATTTTGAGTTTAATAAAAGTAAATTTCATTATAAATTTTAATTTAAAAAAAGTAAAAATTTAATTAAATATTTTATTAATTCTAAAGTTTAGTTGTTAAAGAAAATTCACATAATATCAACAATGAAGAACAACAAATTCAAAATCAAATATCCAATATAATACAAACAAATATGGAGCCTGTAAAATATGAGTCATAAAATAAGAATTCATAAAGGACAATTTCAAAATGGAATGTTTGTCTTTCAATCTAACACTTATAATCAAAAAGGACAAATTCAATCTCATTTATCTTCATAATGAGTTAGAACAATAAGAGATAAAGATAATACCATGCCTTTATAATTAGTAGCCTTATATGTGCATAAGTTTATACTAGAGTTGATGTATTAACAATAAAAATGTTGAGAAAATACCTAAATAATCTTAAGCAAGATTATTAGAAAATTACCAAAAAAGTTATGCAGTATCACAAAGAATTAAGGATTACTAACTTATATATAAACATACTAACTATTTAAAAGTGGTTAGATATTTGGATGTTAATTTCACTAGTTGTGTACCTAATAAAAATTCTATTATTAAATGCATTTTTATACTTATTAAAGGAATTATATTTTGGAGAAGTATTAAGTAAATTATTATTACCTTTTTCATTATGAAAATAAAATTTATAAGTTTTTATAAGACTTAATGGTTAAAAAATTATATCACAAAACTTAATATTATAAATTTTATTTCTAAATTATTTAAGATATATTGTAATAATTTAATTACAATAGTCTTTAAAAAAATTAATAATAATGGAACTTAAAATAAATATATCGATATAAAATATTTAGTTGTGAGTATTATGGAACAAGTAATTGTTATAAAATATATTAGAATTCAACTTATGGTTAGTGATTCTATAACTAAAGGATTTATAGAGTAAATGAAACTAATTAATTCTAATTAATTTCTTTTAAAACTATGTTCTTTAATATTTTAACTTTAAGAAAAATCTTTTAGTCATTTAAAAATGAAAATTAAATATATATATATATATATATATATATATAATGTACTTATATATAATTCATTAAAAATTTAAATAGATTGAAAATTAAAATATTTTTGATTTAATAAAGTAATGTCTTAATAAAATATTTAATTAAAGATTCACTAATATTATGATTAAAAAAATATTTACAACATAATATAATATAAAAAATTTAATATTATTTAAAATAATAATTAAGTTATGAATAATAATAATTAAGTTATTTTAATAAAAATAAAACTAAACTAATTTAATGTCTAATTTTAAAAATATTGAAAGCTTTATCTTAAAAAGAAAAAAAATTATAATATAATAACAGAAAATTTTATAACTTAGCCTCCATAAGAAAATAGTTTATAAAAAATTAATATTATTTTTCATCAAAAGCACGAGGTAATATGTTAGAAGAATATTTTATTTTATTTTATTTATTGTGGTTGCAAAGAATTATTAATTAATATAGTTGGAGGTATAGTTTTTGATGAATTAATCTATAGCTTTCAGTTTTCATATTGCTGCATGTAAATGAAAAGCTACAACAAGTATGGGCGCGCCAACAAGAGCTGGAAACTATTACTCCCTCGCCATCCACTCTTATGGCACTTAAGGGGGAGTAGTTGAAAATTGACGAGCTTTTGTGGAGTGAAGAAATAATCTGGGCACGAGATCCTTTCACGCCAAGGCAACCCTGTGAAAGAAATGAAGCAATATCCAAAAGATCGCAAATAAGGCTGGTCGAATGTACACAACAGATACCGATATTGTTCAAGCCTGTAGCCCTTTTGACAAGGCTTTATTTCAATCTCAAGGCAATATTAATATACAATTGGTGCTAGACACAATGGCTGCCCCAATTGATGGTGAAATGAATGCGAAACCGACTATAGGAAGTTTACAAAAGAAGGGCTCCTTCTAGCCTTGGAGCAAATGCACCCAACCAAGGCATCTGTTCTGGACGGCATGCCAGCTCTTTTTTATCAATTATTTTTGTATATCGTCGGGGAAGATGTCGCTGCTATGACTTTGGAGATTCTCATCAAGAATGGAGGAGACCCTAGCTCCATCGACCAAACATATGTCTACTTGATTCTGAAGGTGGCATCACCAAGTACGTGCAAAGCCTTTAGACTTATCGATCTAAGTAATTTGCTTTTAAAAATTATAACAAAAATCATTGCAAATAGACTCAAGTCAATTCTCCCTCAAATTATTTTAGAGCCACAAAGCGCATTCGTTCTGGGTACTTAGCAATGATAATGCTTAGATTGCTTTTGAAACTTCCCAAAGTATGAAGCACAGGTATAAAGGCGAAAAAATCCTACTCAGCTTTAAAGATTCGTGTAGAGTGAGGCTTTTTCGAGAGCATCATGCTCAAAATAAGCCTTGCTGCTAGCTGGGTGTATCTGATAATACGGTGTGTGACTTCAGTTTCATATTCTAGTGTGGTGAATTCGATCCCTGGAGACCTTCAAAGGGGCCTACGATGGGGTGATCCGCTTTTCTCATATTTAATCTTTACTCTGTGCCGAGGTATTGTCTTCATTATTAGATGATGTGGCAAAGCTTGACAAGGTACACGGATGTGAATTTGCAAGAGGGTTCTGGCAATAACTTATTCATTTTTTGTTGATGATAGCCTAATGTTTATGGAAGCTTTAGTTTCAGAATGCCAACAACTCGTGCTTATTCTCTCACAATATGAGCATGTGTCGGCTCAAGAAATTAACTTGGAGAAAACTGATCTCTCCTTTAGCCTTTGGTTTCAGAATGCAGGCATAGAGCTAAAAAAATGCAATGCAAGTTTGCTTGGGAGTAGCAGCAACAGAGAATCATCAGAAATATTTTGGCTTAGCAATGGTAGTGTGACACTCTAAGAAGAAGATATTGGGCATGGCCCTGGATAAAATGAATTTCCCTCTTTTGTGCTTTTATTTGCATTTGGTATGTTTTGGTAGGTGATTGGTAAATATACAATTGGGTTTTCGTTCCGTATTATCACTATTCTGAAGGATTTGTAAATTTGCATTTTTCTAAGAAACCCAATTACCCTTTTCCTTGAATCAAGATGGAATATCCAAATATATACCAGTGAGAGCTAATGACATTGGTTATGTATGTTCTTTGTTTTTCTGAAAAATTGTATTTTAATTTCCCGTATTGTTTCAGGACCACCTCTTCAAATTAGAGGCTAGGTGTCCTTTGTGTTGTGATGGCATACGCCGGGGAGACATTTATCTATTTGTACAAGTTGTGAAACCGAGAGCAGTACATTAATTACATAAAGTTCAATTCCTTATCTGGCATGAGCTTTAGTTTGGTCATACATGTATAGCAGTATACTCATGCATACAGGTACGCATATTTTGAAGACTTTACGTGATGAAATTGCTCTACTGGCAAACCGTTTTTGGTGGGTTGGCACTCATACACAAAAGGAAAATTCATTGTGCTTTATGGGACAAGATGACAATGAGTAAAGCTAACGGTGGTCTGGGTTTTCGCGACTTCTGTGAATTTAATCAGACAATGCAGGCCAAATACTTACGGTTAAAAAAAAAAAAAAATCATAAACTTTACAAATGCTTGTGAATTCAGTATAAAATTTCTGTTTTTTTTTCAAATATATTACGAATCTTTTGTTGGGATTTAAATGTAACATACCACCAAAATCTTATAGTTGATTTCATAAATTTGTTTCTATAGTCGTCTGACTTGCCAAGAAGTGTTATACAGGTAAACCAAGCGGAAAAATAAAGGGGTTAATTACTAACAAAAAATCATGAACTATTGGAAAAAAAAAAAAAAGCTAAATTTTTGGATGAATTTTTCTTTTTTTTTTTTGTAAGAATAAAAAAAAAACAGAAAAGGAAACCCTAATCCTCAAAATAAGGTCAATGATCTCAAATGTTGACTATCGTTAAATCCTAATCCACAAACTCCAATTATCAACTATTTCCCAAGCTTCTTAGCGTTGTCGTCATTGCTTGTCGGGCACCGCATCGAAAACTCACAAGCACGAGTTAGCTATTACTTATTTCTTCCTTTTTATATTATTTTTCTTCTCCTATTTTTAATTTTCCTTTCTTCATTTTATTTTTATTTTTATTTTTTTTCATCTTGTTTCCTGTATCGCATTGAAACAATGGTACATCATAAATTCTCCTTAAGTTGTAGCTACAATGGGGATCGCCTGGAAGAATAGGGAACTACGTCGTAATTGACAACCTAAGCAGAGATTATGCACACAAATTCCTCAAATTAACCAAGGCCAAAGATTGTACACGTGAAAGAAAAAACGAGAATGGAGTTTGAAAATGAAAATTTACTTTCTTCGGCGAAGATTGGCAATTCTCAAAACCAAAAGGGCAGCAACATGGTAGAGATACAGAAAGAAATGGAAGGAATTTTAGTGTTAGAGAAGAAGAGACAGTCAGGGTGTGATTCACAGAATGAAGCAGCTGAGATGGGAGCAACTTCGTTTACAATCGATTCACAGAATTAAAAAGTTCATGCTTTGTTATTTTTGTAATCAACTCTTTTAATTTGACAACTAGCCTACCATGCGGCACCATGTGTCAGATCGGATCACACATGTAGACTAGCCAAATTTGTTTAACAACGTGCTAGATTTAAACCCCAACACAGAGTTAGTGATATATTCGTCGGATAGATTGATGCTAAATTTAAAAAAAAAAAAAAAATTAAAGAATTCTTGCTTTTTGGGTAATTAAACCTAGAGTTTAAGTCATTTTATAACGAAGAAAATAAAGTTTATTACGATGGGTAAATCCTAAAATCAGAACTTTCGTAGAACAATGGCAGAAGATGCAACTAAAACAAATTGCACAAATGAAAAAGAGTAAACGGACTAATTTACGTGGAGACTTAACAGACACAACAAATTCTAATAAATCATAGTTTTCTTCTTAACACAAATAAAAAAAATTAAAAATATTATAAAAAAAAAGAAGTCATTTTTACACCCTCTTAAACCTGCAATGTGACGAGATAAATACACCCCACGAATGCACTCTAAACATTCCACGATATTAACTCAATGCCCTCAACGGTATCATGGATTTACCACTTCCAATAGCAGTTTTTGTCGAATAAAAAGATTTTAAAAGGTAAAAACCAAAACAAAACAAAAAAATGAATGCTCCACGACCACCGAGCATTAATATTAACCAACTTTATATGTAAACGCCTGGAGTCAACAAAGCACGAGCTCTAGAGAAATAACATTACCAAATCAAACATAATTCTAAATCAATGTAACCACAAATCCTGGATACAGTTCTGAGCAGAACTTAAACAGCAATCAACATAACAAAAGTAGTAGACGATAATAAAATCCTCAACCGTCTAAGGATTAGCAAGTATCTTTGGCACCAGAGGTCGAAGGTAAAACAAAACAAGGTTTCTTTGATGCCAATTTCGTCTCCATGGTTCTGCACCGAATTATCCTTATGCAGTGGCAGGCAAAAATGCTCTTCCAGGTTCACGATTAGCCAGAGGTCCATGGCATCCGAGAAGCTAAAGAAAAAATAACGTCTTTGTTAGTGTCATTGCAACAAGTACACTTTTTACAATCACTAATACAGCATCATCGAGGAAATACATCCATATCCTGGCAGCACACATAGTTAGATCTAAGTTAAATGCTTAGAAGCACAACTGCATAGGCAGTCGTCTAAAAAACTAAACACCAACCTTGGCATTGACACCATCAGGCATAATCCTGTTCTCAGACTTCAATTTCACATAATCGGTGCGGCTGAACTTGGTAAAACCCCTGTTCAACACAATTTTCAGAAAGAATTGGTTACCGAGATAAACTGCAAGGGGAACACATTCTTAATCAATTAAACTGGATGAAACTGATCCAACAAATGCAGAGAGCACTGTAATAAATACAGAACAAAGAAAATTAATTGTTGAGCAGACAAATTACAAAGGCACAGAGGATTGCATACCACTTCCTGCTGACAATGATCTTCTGACGACCAGGGAACTTAAATTTTGCACGGCGGAGAGCCTCCTGTGCGTGATGACTGTTGCTGTCCCTGCAACGAACAGACAAGAGAACCTGACCGATGGCCACTCTTGCACAAGTGCCCTGCGGCTTACCAAATGCACCCCTCATGCCAGTTTGAAGCCTATCAGCTCCGGCACAGGAAAGCATTTTGTTGATGCGCAAGACATGGAAAGGATGAACGCGAACCCTCAAATGGAAAGCGTCTTTGCCAGCACGCTTGGCCATGTATTTATTGCAAGCAATTCGGGCGGCCTCAAGCGCTTCACTGGACACATTCTCCTTTTCCCAGGACACCAAGTGGACACAGAACGGGAACTCATCCACTCCTTTCTTCTTCATGCCGACATCATAAATCCTAATCTTAGGATCTGGCACACCGCGGCAAAAGCGAGATTTTGGGTACGGTTTGTTCTTGATTTGGCGATAGCACCTCGCCGGTCCTACAGAAGCCAAAATTGACTGGAGGTTACCACGCCAAGGGATAAAATGACAATTACCTTCAGCTAATCGGGTTTTTCAAAAAGAAACATAGAGAAATGTAACAAAAACATTATAAAACTGTTAACGCGTTGTAAGAGAAATAACTTCGCAACTCAGATCGTATGTCATTTCAACCAACGAACACTAAAGATTTTAAAGACCCAAAATAATACAAGACACACCTCAGCTAGACACGACAAGATTTCTACGAAGGCCCACAAGGCTCGTTTTGTCTTTTTTTTTTTTTTGTTTTTTTAAAAAAAAAGAAGCCATAAGAACACAGAACGAACTTACAGATCTGTTGATTACGTGAATGAATGGAAACATAAAATCACAAAAGAAATAGAGAGAGAAAGTGAGAGAAAGCGACTGACTTCTTCCCATTGTAGAAACCCTAAGAGGCGGCGGCAGGGCTTCCGACGACGAAATCAAAACCCAATTTTATGAGGGGGATAACAGAAGCGCGACTGTCGTTTTGGCTTCGTATTTATAGGAGGAAGAGTTGGGGAGCGGCCGGCCGAAACCCTTAATGCTCCTTCGCACGTGTCTGCTTTTGCATCGTCATTTTGATTTTGGATCCCTGAAATAAAGGTCCAATTATGTGGTCAATTTTCCTTCAAGCCAAGCCCAACCCAAAACAAAAATCAAAAACGTAATTTTGCATTTTAATAAATTTAGTCTGGCTTTTTAAAAATAATAATTCGAATTTTAATTAATTTAATAGACTTAATCGTAAATATACAAAAATTAATATTTATATAATATATAAATATATAAATATAATATCATTTTGTAAAATATAATAAATAATATATAAGATATAAATTTTTATACGCGTTAAAAATATTGTAATTGATATACTTAATAACATATAATTTATAATTTAACATATGATAAGAAAATAACTAAGTTAATATTTGAATAAATGTAAACAATTTATCTCAAATATTTTAAGTAGAAAAGATGCTGCAATTTACATATTTTTACATAAATTAATTCATACTTCTCAGAAAAGAGAACACAAGAGAAATAATTATCGGTTTCCTTAATAAAAAGAAAGAAAAGGGATTTTAGGAATTAGTAATTGTTAATTTTTTATTTAATTAAAGGGAGGACCCTGCAGTTCTTTACGGGACAATTTTGAAATATTAACTTGCTTGCTCAAATGTCGTTAACCGGAAAAACACCAATTACTGATTTTTTCTCGCCCATAACATTAGCTCAGAACAGCCTATGTATAAACTCAATGCCCTGAACGCATCGTAGATTTGCTACTCACGAATGGAAATTTTTGTCCACGAACATAGCAGATGCTCCTCAACCACCTCGCATCCATGATAACCAACTTAAAATATAAGCATCCGTCGGCAACAAAGCACGAGTTCCAGAGCAATAACAGTACCAAACCAAACGTGATATTCTAGAACAATATAACCAGATAACACAAGGAACCCTTAAAATCTCTTATAACATCCTGGATACAGTTTTGAACAGAACTTAAACAGCAATTAACATAACAAAAGTAGTAGACAATAATAAAATCCTCAACAGTCTAAGGATTAGCGAGTATCTTTGACAGCAGCAGTAAAAGGTTAAACAAAACAAGGTTTCTTTGATGCCAATTTCGCCTACAAAGTTCTGCACCAAATTATCCTTATGCAGTGGCAGGCAAAAATGCTCTTCCAGGTTCACGAGTGGCCAGAGGTCCATGGCATCCAAGAAGCTAAAGAAAAAGTAATGTCTTCGTTAGTGTCATTGCAACAAGCACAATTTTGCCAATCATTAATACAGCACCATCAAGGAAATACATCTATATCCTGGCAAGACACATGGTTAGATCTAAGTTAAAGCTTAGAAGCACAACAGCATAAGCAGTCGTCTAAAAAACTAAACACCAACCTTGGCATTGACACCATCAGGCATAATCCTGTTCTCAGACTTCAATTTCACATAATCAGTGCGGCTGAACTTGGTAAAACCCCTGTTCATCACAATTTTCAGAAGGAATTGGTTACTAAGATAAACTGCGAGTAGAACACATGCTGAATCAATTAAACCGGGTGAAACTGATCCAAGAAATGCAGAGAGCACCATAATAAATACAGAACAAAAAAAATTAATTGTTGAGCAGACAAATTACAAAGCTACAGAGGATTCCATACCACTTCCTGCTGACAATGATCTTCTGACGACCAGGGAACTTGAATTTTGCACGGCGGAGAGCCTCCTGTGCGTGATGACTGTTGCTGTCCCTGCAACGAACAGACAAGAGAACCTGACCGATGGCCACTCTTGCACAAGTGCCCTGTGGCTTACCGAATGCACCCCTCATGCCAGTTTGAAGCCTATCAGCTCCAGCGCAGGAAAGCATTTTGTTGATGCGCAAGACATGGAAAGGATGAACGCGAACCCTCAAATGGAAAGCGTCTTTGCCAGCACGCTTGGCCATGTATTTGTTGCAAGCAATTCGGGCGGCCTCAAGTGCTTCACTGGATACATTCTCCTTTTCCCAGGACACCAAGTGGACACAGAACGGGAACTCGTCCACTCCTTTCTTCTTCATGCCCACATCGTAAATCCTAATCTTAGGATCCGGCACACCACGGCAAAAGCGAGATTTTGGGTATGGTTTGTTCTTGATTTGGCGATAGCACCTCGCCGGTCCTACAGAAGCCAAAAATTGAGCGGAGATTACCACACCGAGGGATAAAATGACAATTAGTTCTACATAACTAGGGTTGCAAATAGAAACACAGACACACGCTGGAATAGAAATAATTTAGCAACTCAAATCACATGTGCCATTGCAACCAACCAACGTTAAAGATTAAAGACCCGAAACAATACAAGACATACCTCAGCCAGACAATAAAATGCTAAAAGACTGAAGCACTCAAGGGAGACATCCCGACACGCACAACAAATCAATATGTCTCGTTTTGTTTTGTTCTTTTTTTTTTTTTTAAATAAAAAGCAAAAGAGAACACCACAGAACATACAGATCTGTTGATTACATGAGAAAATCTCGATATGATCAATGAATTAAAAAGGCAGAGGAAAAAAAATGATAAAAACAGGAAACATAAAATCACAAAACAAATAGAGACAGAGAGAGAAAAAGAGAATCTGACTTCTTCCCATTGTAGAAACCCTAGGAGGCACCGGCGAAATCGAAATCGAATAGCCACGATTCGGCTTCGACTTTTATAGTGGAAAGGGGGAGCGGCCACCTAAACCCTTTCGGGGCAATGGGTACGTGTGTGCTTGCGTCATTCATTTGAATTTTGGATTCAGTCCAAATGTCTGGTCAGTTTCCCCTAAAGGCCAGCCCAGCTTACTTGTTGGTCGGCCGCTTTAGACTTGGGCCAGCTTCCACCTTTTTTTTTTTTTAATTATTTTTTCTCTTTTTTTGTTGATATATTAATACGCGATTTTTAAAAAATAACAATTTTGGGGGGCCTTTGAGGAGGGTCAAAGGTTGGCATCTATGGAGCTCTCTATCCATGGGACGGGTTGGGGTTTCTAGCAACACGGCGGAGCTCGCGGCAATGGCGTTCTCGAGGAATTAAACACGGTGAGCACGGTGGCTGGAGTACTAGTTGTTTCAGGTTGGTATGTCACGAGCAAAAGGAGACCTATTGTGGTATTTAATATATCCGCTTATAAGATACAAGTTCTCCCTTTTAATGATGTGAGATTAAGATGGACAGCGAGTACCCCGTTACATTCTTTCAAACCGAATTTATTGATATCTTCGTTGTTCTTAATGTTCTTGCACATGCACCGATTGTATACGCACCAAGCCGATAAAATCGGGGTTCTCAGCATTACTACTTTATACAGCCACTTATAAGAACTAAGTTCTCTCTTTTTCTTGACGAGAGTGAGATTGACAGCAAGCAATCCGTTACAATTAGGTCTTAAGAGAGTTTCGAGGATGGAAAATCCTTTGCATACAATCACAACTATATTTTTGGTGGGAGTACACCATTCATGTGTGCATACCTATTGAACATGAAACTGAACAGCATTACAAAAGCTTAAATCTGAAATAACAGCCTCAGTCATTTTATCACATAATTCTGAATGGGTCAGGTATGCTAACAGACACCTTATTAGAAGGACGCGTATCTTCAACCTAACTTTTTCCAGAGAAGGAACTCCACAAGTAGGCTATACAGAAATCTTGAACCCGAAAAACAGGTCCCGAGTTTCCAGTCCAATTCTAAACTTGCAGTATCAGGGCAACCTCAAAAAGTTGGTGATCAATTGGTTCCATTTTTGTCTCTATCGAGGGGTGATTGTTGGAACATCTCCACTAACGAGGTTGCTACCGGAGATGTCGGATGACAAAAAAGGATTCTTTACTTCAGAGGATGAAGATGGCGGTGTTACATCCTTTCCAGGCTCCACACTCACCGTATTCATCATTTTCGCGTCAGATTCTAGCATGATAAGCGATATACTTTCAAGTTCTCGAACCACGTCAGCCATGGAGGGCCGCAAATCTGTCTCATCTTGACTACATTTAAGGGCCAGTTTCAAAAACCTCTCTAAACCATCAGAAGGATAAGAACCCATTCGTCCGTCGATGACTGAGAAGATCGTACTAGATTGATATGCAACGTTAACCTGATCATGGCAAAGACGGATTAACTTAGCAACAGATGTTTGCCATGTATAATTGTAGATCAGATGACGTTTAACTTCATGATGGCAAAACCTTAAAAAGACGAGCCTCCTTATATGGCATTTCTGCGCATTTTCAGTTTGCAAAAGATGCCAGAAAATCAGGCAATAAGGGATGCAATCACTGCTGGACTGGCGCTCAAAAGAAGCAGCACAAGCAAACTAAGATCCCATTTGGCTCCAACTTGCAGAGCTCAGCCCATCCAAGTTGTGTTCATTGGGACAAAAGAAAAATATAGCGTCGTAAAAAAGTGCTAATAGGTGTAAAAATCCCTTAGATGATGCCTGGAAAGGTGATGCAGCCACAGCTCTCCGATCTCTCTCTAAAGCGCTATCTCATGAATAGGAAGCAGAAGCAAGAGACTCAGAACTTTTCCTAAGAAGAGATGGAGAGACATTACCTCTCGTACAATGTTTTTTCCATGTGAAATTGGCTGCATCCCCGTCAGCAGCTCCAGAAATACAACACCAAGACTGTAGACGTCGCTCTTGTCTGTCAATTTGTGAGTTAGAAAATATTCTGGATCAAGATAACCCTGCAAACACAAAAAAAAAATTTAACTAGCGACATCACTTGTCCATCATCACAACCACATGTCATGTTTTATTTCTGCTTTCTCTAATTTTTGGGTTCACTTCAGGAGATTGCGAACTCTTTTTGCCCTATCTAAGGAGATTTCTGCAAGTTGTCAACAAATTTTTACTTATGCGAGTGTATCTACATGTGGATTCAACAAAACATCATTTATTCCATTATATAAGCTCGCTGACTTCATTTTCTACATCAGACGTCCGTTAAAAGCTTATTGCAGTATAATATTGAAGCAGTTTATTACTTTTTGTCAAATTCCATAAACCTCAAAAAATCAGACAGCAGAAGAAAAGGTAGAAGGAAGATCACAATGAACTGCTTCATTGGTTCATTGGGCTGAACTTAAAACCATAGGCTAATTTAAGAATCCAAGTTATATGGACTTACTGGAGTGCCCTTTACAACTGTGGATACATGGCCTGGTACAGTTCCTTCGATACCGGGAACTGGGGCCAATCTTGAAAGTCCAAAGTCAGCTACCTTCGCGTTGAAGTTAGAGTCCAATAATATGTTGCTTGCTTTAATATCTCGATGGAAAATTGGAGGATCAGCTTCAGTATGTAGGTAGAGGATGCCCTTAGCTGAACCCAAGGCAATTCTCAATCTTCTTGCAAAACTCAGAGGTTCTTCAGTCTTGGCTGTGATATCACGTTACTTTGTATTAACTTAGAGCTAACCAGAGAAGCATATAAAATTTTATAGTGAAATAATCCAATTAGTAATAAAAAGGAAAAGGGATGCACACCAAACTGATACTACATTACAATTCAATATATTCAACTATGGATTAAGAGCAATAGAAAAAAAAAAAAAAAAAATCCAAGGGAAAACATAAATTGTACCAGAAAGATGGTCTCTAAGGGTACCATTCGGCATAAACTCGTAAACTAACATCTGCAAGCATAAATAGCACTGGTCAAACGTTTCACAAATTGATACACCATTACAGCACAAAAGAGTACAGAAGCAAGAAGCAATGGGCAAGCATTACAGATCCTTTCGTCCCCTCCCAAAATAAACAGAAAAGGTGAAGTTAATAATTTAGTTGGGACCCTGAAATATCTTCAGGATAACTTCAAATTTTAAACATTTTGATAACTTACATTCTTCAGTTGGTACAACAACTAGACCTCCAGTCTTTATTCTAGATGGGAGATCATAGCTCTACAAATCATTGTGTCCAGATGGGCCATGAAAACTAATTAATATCTCCATCATATTTGTACCGTGCCCTTTATTTAAGTTGAGGCCCTCTAAGCCACAAACAAGAATGCACCCAGTTAGTCTCATGGTGAAATGAAGTAAGCAGAGGCATGCACACAATGCAAGATAATTTGAGTCTCCTGGACAACCTTTTCAAATGTGAGTTGGAAAAATAAAAGAAGAAAAAGAGAGGCATCTTTCAAATCTGCTCTCACAGTTCCACCAAATCTTTGGAGAAAGTAGTATGCATTCCATTATTCATAGAACAATGTCCAATAATCACCCTATCTCGAGATTGAATTGATGGACCTAACTACATTTTGTCAATTACAAGAATACATATGTACTACTGAGAAAGGACCATACCTGTTCACCTTCTTCGTCACAATATCCAATCAAAGACACAAGGTTACGATGATGTAATCTTGAGAGCAACTCTATTTCCGTTAAGAACTCCTTCTCACCCTGCAATGATCCCTCCTGAGCACGTTTTATGGCCACAATTGAGCCATCAGCCAGAACTCCTCTATAGACCTTTCCATACCCTCCTTGACCAGCTTGAGTGGAGCTACTAAAATTGTTTGTGGCGAGGGTCATTTCAGCAAAAGTGAAATCTTTTACACCATCAATTTTTATGGAGGCTTTGGATGCTGCACAGCAAAGGTGCAAGATACACAAAGCATATATTAGCAAAATCAAGTTAACGGGTCATAAATCTAATGTTATCTAGGTTTGATTACATGAAATTGAATAATTCAGAAAAACAGAAGAAAATTAACTGACACCAGAATTTCCAGTGCTGAGAGTTAACCAGACACTTGAGCCATGGTACAACAGAAAAAATTTACTGATAACAACATTCTAGTCATGTAAAACACTAGCATACTCACAACGGCGTTTTCTTGAAACTGCATGGTGGTCCTTCAAATGCCTTCTCAAGATAAGAAGTGCAACAATTGCAGATAATGTAATTGAACCAGCAATGGCCCCCAAAATTATGCCAGCAAGAGCACCTTTGCTCAGACCAGACTTTTGAGAAGTAGGAAAGACTGCAAATCAGTACAACTATGAGTGAAAGAATATAATGGCGATACATGAGTTTCATCATATGTAGAATATTGGAATCAATCTGGAGTAAAATACACCTTTTAGGTCAGAATAGTTCACAACCTAATTAATCAGAAACAATAATGTTGAACCACGCATTACAATTTGCATGCATTTAGGCATGGGTCGTGACACAGGGGCATGACACAGGAAGATACTAAGCAAGCTTAATATACATACCAAAATGTGAATTTGTAAATAGCATTCAAGGTTAAACACACGACTCCTAGAAAATTACCAAAATCTGAAGATCTCATATTTCAATTAGAATTTCCTCGTCCCTTTTCTTTTTATGCTACAATCTTTCTTATCTTATGATATCAATAGTTTTAGGGAAAGAGAATTCCTAAAGTCATGATCCTTTCTTCCAAAATCCTGTCTGTGTGGCCAGGCCAATATGAAAAGAGGATATATGGTATGAAAGTAAACTCTATGTTCACAAATGCAGATTGGAAGAACCTTAGACATCTTGAGAAGCATGCACACCAATACCAAAAATTTATAGTTAGCTGAAAATAAGTTAAATTAATCAGTTGAAATTTGAAGGTGTATCTGATAGGTAAAACACTGGAAAATTTTTCCAACAGGACACATGCTTACAGCCATTCCACAGTAACCAACCTTACACAAAACACAAATATATTATGCTTCATCCAGGCAGAAAATACATTCCAATCTGAGAGTGGTTAGGTTTCAGAGACAAACCACCCTTATAAGGCCCCAATAGAGTGAAGTAGAGGAGTTCATAAGGTCCAAATATATCACTATCATTCATGCCCCACCCGGTGAACATACTAATGATGCGTTGAAGCTCGCTTCCGTTAAATCGACGGGAACTTTCGGTGCCATCATAATCAGGAAAAAACTTCAAGGTCATTGTCAATCGAGGTCCTTCTACCCACATGAAAGATTCGAGGTCTAGCTGATTAAGATTCAAATGTAGACCAGTGGTCAAATACTTCTCAAACATATCTCTGTAGGGAGGAAAATGTGAGATTCCAGGACTTTTCAGTCTATATCCAATGATCAATGGGACAGCACAGAAACAATTTGTCGTTGATGAAGAATATTCAAAAGAAGGTGGGCATGCTTGAACAGGGCAGCCAACATTAGAGCCTGCTGAAGTCTGATTTCTCAAAATGACTGTCCTGGTTCCACAAAATTGGACTAGAGTAGAATTTGAGCAGGCAGGATTTCCTTTGAGCCTGGAAATAATTGAGAAGCAGGGGTAATTCTCATCAGAAATGTTCTAAATTAGTCATTCAAACTTCTTCAAAATCAAGAAACCCTTTCTTTGTTTGTTCAATCTTGTCATTTTTTTGCCAAACAGTAAACAGACAGAAAGGTGATGACACAATTCCATGCAGATGAATGTTCTGTAAAGGAGAATTTCCAACGTGCTAATCTAGGTCTGACAAAATATATGGTGTAGAAACGAACCAAAGTGTGACATTTTGAGGGAGATTAATACTGCCAGAAATGTTTGCAAGATCGTTGTTCTCAAAATCCCTGCAAAATCCGAGAATGGCAAACAATTAATAAGTAAAACAACCACAACATGCAGGAAAATTAAAGCTTACCCTAGTGAGAAGACATTTAGCCATGAAAAAATAGCTAATAACAACCAAGATCATATCTTTTTGCCAGAACAGAAAGACACTTGAGCATGTTTAATAACAGAGAACATACTTGCTTTCATTTGTGTAAACTCTTTTACTGAAGGAAATTAGTAATTGTCATTTTCAGATCTTACAAGTCAAGTCGCTCGGATGCATTCAGAATCCTACTTTGCCAAATGGTTGATGGAACAGAGCCAGTCAATGAATTGTCTGCAAGTGACCTGCCATCAAAAGTCTGGGTTAATCAAATTAGTTTATTACTTGGTTCTCCTTTTTTTCTTAATCTTAACAAACTCACAGAAGAAATGAAGTGAATTTGCATCAATACAATGACATCTAAGGAGTCGTGCACTAATTGGAAAGAATAAAAGAGCAGATAAAAGAAAACTCACAACATCTGAAGATTAAGAAGACTGGAAAAATTTGCAGGTATAGTTCCATTAATTTTGTTGTTGGATAAATCTCTACAAAAAGTGGTTAAAAAAAAGGAATATCAAAAATTAAGCAGACCACAAGGATCATAATCTACAAGGTCTGAAGAAAACTCACAACTTCTGAAGATTAGGAAGACTGGAAAAATATGCAGGTATAGTTCCAGTAATTTTGTTGTTGGATAAATCTCTACAAAAAGCGGTTAAAAGAAAAGGAATATCAACAATTTAGCAGACCAAAAGTATCATAATCTACAAGGTAGTATTAATTAGGACTAGTTTGAGATCATGTTCTGTGAAAAAACTACACTTTTCATTGAGGGTAAATTCCACAAACATGCCAATGCCATGACATTAAAAAGGTATAGAAATCTTACAAGGTGGTAATATTGTCAGCAAGCTTGTTTGGAGGTATGGAACCATTTAGCTGATTGGAACCAAGGTCTCTGAAAATTACATCAAAAGCAATTGGTGAGAATAAAGAGCAAGCAGATTATCAAAGAACAGGAATGAGCAAGATGAAAAAGGGTTCATTCAGCACATGATTCACCAATAACGTGACTACAAAAAACCTAATACAGGACTTACAGATAGCCAAGGTTTGGTATTTTGCTCAGGTCAGGGATTGGACCTTGCAAGCTACAGTTCCTGAGGCTCCTGATGAAACAAACCAAAGTGCAGACACAACAGAAGAAATCTACATGAAATTTTCAAGTTCACATTTCCATAATGCAAGCTTGAAAGTATGATGAAAGGTTTGTGATAGCCACTTCGCATGCTATAACATCATCATTGCATCTAGATAGGAATCAGCTAAGATCAAATGCGGAACAAAAGAGGAAGTGAGGGAATTATGGAAGACAGTCTCATATTTGTTTCACATGGTAGTTGACTCTGTATTCCCGAAACACAAAGAAGGAAACATGACTACTGAAGTGAGTTCACGTCAAACAGGTGATTTTTCTTTCTTTTTTATATCTATGAAGAAATCCATTCCATATATACACACATGTACAAGCATAGATTCTACAATATTGCATCAATTAAGATGCCGATTTGAATTACTTTAAATCTTAAAAATAGGAAAAGAGGCCTAAACCTCATGTATAAATAAATATCTTGCGTAAGTGGAATGGCAACGTCTACCCCACATTCCTACGTCTTATAAGTGCTTACCAAGTTTGTATTGCATTCCTATGGTAACCAATATGCAGGGACAAGGAAAAGTGAATGAAAATACTGCGAGATAATGAGAGAGTTCCTTTTGCACTTACAACTTCAACAATTTAGTCATGCTGCCATAAGTATCGGGAATCGTGCTACCATCAAAGTTATTGTTATCAAGTTGACTGGAAAACAAAGAAACAAAAATGAGAGGTATTGATTACTAGATACAAAATTTACAAAGCTACAACAGGTTGCAGATAAAATGAAATAAAAAAGGGTATGCTCATGCTTCTCAATCTTCAGAAAACTAAAAGAGACCATACAGAATTAGTAATTCTGGCAATTCAGAGAATTCTGGTGGCAGATTTCCTGATAGGTTGTTGTTGTCCAAAAGACTGCATGTACCATCACATCCACAAAAGATAGAATTAGAATGAAAGCAGAACGAGAATGGGATAGAACAAAAGTGAACAGGGATGTTTATGGATGTTCCCCAACATGCAGATCTTGTAACTTACAAGTGAACAAGACTCGGTAGCCTTGACAGTTCAGGCGGGATTTGACCACTGATTGAATTGTTATTCATGTGACTGCCCAAATTGAAAAGAAAATGTGCAACATTAAAGTCAAGCATGTAATTCAGTGGAAATGTATTGGAAGTAACTTTTGGCTAAGTGACATCAGAGTAATGCTCACAAGTGCTTCGTTTTGTTCAAGAATGCAAATGACTTAGGCAGTGGTCCTGATATATTGTTCTGGTCAATCTGCATCCTGTCCAACTTTGGAAAGTAGCCAAGCTCTTCAGGCAAGGGACCTGTCAAATGGTTTCCATTTAACAGCCTGGAAACAACAATATCAGACATAGCGTAAAAAGCCAACCAGAGAGAGGCATAAAGTGAACTTATACAAGAGCATGTGCAAATTCCATAAATGAAGTATCAATAAAGATTATAACATAGAGAAATCTTATATGCCTGAGTCGACAAGAAGATTTTTTTAGAGGAATGGAGTCAATAAGAAGCTTTTTTTTTTTTTTTTAACAGAAAAGCACTTAGACTTACAAGAGTTCCAAAGTTTTGACGTCACCAATTTCCTTTGGTATACTCCCACTTATGTTGTTCCACATAAAGTCCCTTAAGGAGAATCAACAGATTACACAACATCAGTACGAAAAACATAGTGACAGAAAAGGGAGATATGTTTTACAGAAAAGGATGCTTGTTTAACAATCTGCTCCTTACAGAATTTGCATATGAGATAAACGGCCAAGTGAGGGTGATAAACTTCCCAAGAGATTCATTCGTAGTAGTTGCCTGCAATTAGAAGGGAAAAAAAACAGGTTAAAGAAAGAAGTGGCTGTATCAAATCAGAAGCTAACTTGTGACGATGATGATGATGATGGTAATAACAATAGAATAATAATAGTGATTTTTTATTTTTTTTCTAAAAGTGAAATAATAGCAATTATTATCATTATAATGATGATTATGACAGGGTGGCAGAATTGGTTCTTGTTACAAACTTTACAATTTATGAGCAAGTGGATAGAACATATAGTCTTTGGAAACATGAAGCAAGATTTCAAACTCCATTAATAGATTGGCAATCAGCTTCCAAGTTGGGCAATTTGCAGCGTATAATTCTGGTAACTGCAGTCAGCACAAGATTAAATGCACTGCTGAACTAGCTCCAAAATAGACAGAACGATTATCAAAAGGAAAAATAAAGTTAAGAAAGCTTCGTAACATCCCTTTGTGCAGCAGAAAAAAACAAAAAAAACAAAAAAAGAAAGAAAATGAACAAAGAAGGAAGTTCAAAACATTACAGTTCTCTAACATGTAGGTAGCCATCATCCAACGTTCGATTGAAGCACAAAACTCCAGTCCAATTCGATGTGCATGGATCCCCTCGATTCCAGTTACTCAAATTCTTGTTGATATCAACTAGACTACTTTTGATGTCTTGCAATGCCTTCACTGCAAATTGAAGTACCAGATTACTTCATTTACTTGAAAATTTTAGAAAGAATCCAAAAAGAAAAAAGAAAGAAACGACCTTTCCTTTTTGATAAAAATGTCAACTTCCCCCTCCACCCCCAACCCCACCCCCAAAGAAAACGGCGGGCAATTACTACTTTATTTATTCACACACCACTGATTATTTCAAGTTTGTTAAACTGATTTGGTTGCTGATTACAAGCTGCATCAACAACCACCTGATTTCCATTTTCTTGAATGCGGTCACAAGAATGAAACTGAGAGATGGAAGAAAGTAGAGCAATTCTAATATATGCCAAAATAACCTTCTACAGGATCAGTAATGGGTTGTGCTCTGACAATTAGTGGAGGCCACCAAAGCCACACAAGCAAGAGAACTACAAGAGTGCAATCTCTTGAAATAGACATCCCATAACTAGTAAACATCTCCTGTTAGCCAAAACTGAGTACAAGAAGGAAACACTTTGAGGATGAACAAGAAAGATGAATAAAACGACGAGAATGAAGGAAACCCACTCACTAGCTATGAGAGACAGGCGACAAGAAATTAATAGCAAGTGGGAAACATAGAGAGCTCCATGATAATGAGGATGATGACTTCCATTACCTGCACTGATAATGATGCCTTATAAATTCAAACCAACAATTTCCAAAATATGGAAAGAACCAATGGGGTAATATCAAACTTCTCTTATTATTATTATTTTACTTTTTTTTTTTTTTTCTGGGGTTCAAACTTCTCTCATTGAAGGTGGCCATATTGACTTTGCTGGAAGGTTAGATACCGAGACACGGATTAAAGCTTGGACCGGTTATATAAACGGCAACAAAGAAACTGATATGTTGGTTTTGGAAAAAGGAGAACTGGCCAACTACCCGCATTGAGTTACGCAATAAAATAAAATTTTCTTCTTCGTCTTCATTATTTTCTGGTTTAGAACTGGCCAACTTCAACCAGGAGAGTCTACACGTGCCACATTTTATAATAAAACTATATTTTATTTTTACAAGTTCATGAATATCAGAATAATATAATTCTTGACCCAGTATTTTCCAATTATATTATATGTTAAACCCCATTGCTTAACTTTAAAAGAAATTTTTTAAAATTTTATGTTATTGTAATAATTTACGATGAATTTAAAAAATAAATTTGATTTAAAAAAAATTTACTGAATTTTATGTTAATATGTTATAATATTATTCTATGAATTCGTAACGATAAATTTTGATTTTATTATTTGTTTAATCTAATATTATGTGTCGAATTATAACCGGTCGAGTAAAACATTTTCATAAATTTCGAGGGTTCTCAACCTCAGAACTTGATTTGACAAATTCACATCCGACGGAGATTCATTCTAATTTTCAAAGTCCTCGTGACAAGAATTTTTGACATGATATTAAAAAGAGTTTAGGTACAAGTAAACAAAAATGTAGGGTGTTCATAATGGCAATGTATTAGATGGATCTTGGAAATTTAGCTAGACGCGGTTGGTGTAATTCTCAATTGGCTTAAGTCTCCTCTCAGTGGGGGAAAAGAGTTTGTTTAATCAATCGAGTCAGTAGTCTTTGCTAATTTTTAATGGATACTTACTCTCTAGCATTGATTAAACACTAATTGAAATACCGATGTATTTTTAACCCCCCCCCCAAAAAAAAATTTAGGGATTAGAAAGAAGGAGGATCACTTAAAAATAAAAAATATAATAATTAAAAAAAAGGCTTTTTGTGGCTTCGGGTGTGTGCCAGAGCTGTTTATTTCATTCCTTTTTTGGTTAGGGAAGTGGCTGTCGCCTTTCAGGAGTGTGTTGCAAGTTCCCTAATTTCTCCATTAACCAGGTTTCTTATCAATGACAAGTGATAGGATTTCAGATTTCTGTTTATTGTAAAAAAATAAAAATAAAAAAAAGTAGAGAGTGAGACTTAAACCTAAAGTTATTCTTTTAAAAATTATCTTAGCCAAATCTCTAAATTAAACTAGAATGTTAAAAAAATTAAATAAATAATAAAATTATAATACTTTAAATTAAATATAATTTTTAATGGTAAAAAATATAGAAAAATTTTATAAAAAAAATATTATCAACATTCGAATTTTTATTTTTAATATTATTATTATTTATTTTTAAAATTTTCTATTTCTTATAACATCTCTTTATACAATTTCATTATTTTTAAGTAAAAAAAAAATTCATAATAAACATTAAAACTAACTCGATAGATTAATTTTTGTTCTTTTCACTTCGTCAAATTATATATTTTGTCATAAACAATTTATCTGCCTTACATTGCAATACTAATTACTTAAAAAATGTGAAAAAAACATGTAATTAAAAAATAAAATAAAATTCAATAAAATCAGAGCTTTGCTCATTGATTAAATTTGGGATATTATTAAAATGGAAAGCTAACTGAAATACTTAAGAGTTTTAGCCCACTAAACTAGATTTAGGGGCTACAAGAGGAAGTATTACCTCAAAAACAGTTTTTTTTGGGGGGGGGGGGTGTCTCCTGTAGTTGTGTATTTTTTGTTCATTGTTTGACTTGGTAAGAGGTTTTCAATTTTTACCGATTATAGATTTTTATATATTTTTCGACTTTTGCTCCAGATTTACCCAACCCAAATGTCTTCACTCCATTAAATGTTGAAATTCTTATCATATCTTATTTTGAGTTGACATTTTACAATCTTAAATAACCGCTTGATGTGGTAATAATCTATTATATATTGTAATTTCTTATCATATCTTATTTTTAAATTAATATTTTATAATTATTAATAATATAATTAATAGTTTAATGTATTTTTATATTTATTAATTTTAATTTAAATTATCTTATTATTGAGTATAATAAAAATTAATATATCTATGACGCATGTTATTAAATAAATAAATAAATAAATCTTAAGACATGCCAGGATAGGTTAAATCTATTTCAAGCCGATTGATGATTTTTTTTTAAAAGTAAATATTAATCAATTAATGACTCAAGTTAATTTATGTTGTTTAATTACCATTTTCAAGCGAATAAAATAATTTTAAGATTTTGAATGAGCAAGATTGGGTTCGAGATTGACGAACATAATCGGATGACATTTTCAAAAAAATAATAATAATAACTGAAATACCATTGAATATTTCAATGCCTAGTCCAGAAGTACTTGTCCGTATGTGATGGTTTTGTGGGGGATCAAGCTTCCCCGAACGCTAAACACCTTTGGTCAAGTCAAAAAAAAAAAAAAAAAAAGAGTACGTCAGAGGAAAGGTACTTTTTTTTGACTTGTTATTATATTATATATAATAATAATAATAATAATAATAATAATGCAATGAGGTGCAAAGAATAGTAACTTTAAGAGACTGACACTATTTTTAAAAAATTGATAACAATAAAAAATATTGTCTAAAAAAATTTACTAATAATTAATAATAATAATAAAAAAAAGGAATGCATGGCAATTGATAGAGTTAAGCTCGCAATGGAGGGTTGTAATAGGGTTGTTGTGTTGTGCATTCAATTAATCCCATTTGTTGGGATGTATAATATGGTTGAAAGCACTGGAATCTATATATATATATATATATATATATATATAGATAAGAGACACATTAAATTACTATTAAACTACTATTTCAGATGATTTAAGCCTGTTGATATTTTGACATGTCAAAACTTTCAACTAAAAAAAAAAAAAAAAAAAAAAAACAGGTGTATTGTTGCGACTTAGTTGAACAATCAATCCACCCTCTCTTGACCCAGTAAGACATCGTGTGACCTTGCCGTAGTTTAGAACAAGGTAATTCACAGCCTGGTTGATTAATGGCTGTTATCTTTATAATTTCTATTTTAAGTGATGATTTAATCGAAAAATCGTTTAAATAAACTCATGCAAAAAGTTCATATAAAAAAACGTAAGCCTCTTGACATTTTGACATGTAAGAGCTGAGTTTTTTTTTTTTTTTTTTTAAAAGAAAGAATAAAACAGGTATATTGTTGCGGACTAGTTTGGACAACTAACCCACCCTCTCTTGACATAATTCGGACGGACTTTTCATTGGATATGCATTGACCAAATGATTAGGCTACCCATCAAAGTTGGAGTGGAGAACGAATACAAAATTGTATGAAACCAATTATTTTAGGCCCCGATTGGCATTGTTGCCATTTGTTTTTATTTTTTCAATCACATAATAGAAAATTTATGTGACAATGTTTTTTTTTTTATTTAAGATATGAAAATATGTTTTTTTTAGAACAACAAAATGAGAAAAAAAGTAAGATTTTTTAAGCATATTAATTTGTTAGAAAAATAAAAAAAAACAAAATACGAATACAAATAAAATTAAAATAAATTAAAAAATTATTAAAATTTTCAGTGATTTATATTTTTTAATAAAAAATAATCATATGTTTATATTATTTGCATAATTTATGATAAATTTAAAAAATACACTTGATTTTAAAAAAGATTTCAAATATCATTACTAAATTTTACACTAATACGTTGTAATATTATCTATATGATTTGTAGATTAGAAATAATTTTATTTTTTATTTAATTTATTTATAAATTTTAACGATAATTTAAAAAAAAATTTAATCAAATTAGGACATGGGTTTGAATTATAATTAATTGAATAAGAATTTCTTAAAAATTTGGAGACTTCTCAACTTCACACCTTGATTTGGCAAATTCACATTAGATGAAGATTTCAATTTTCAAAGTCCTCATGACAAAAATTTTTGACATGATATTAAAAAGAGTTTAGGTACAAGTAAACAAAAGTGTAGGGTGTTCATAATGGCAATGTATTAGATGGATCTTGGAAAATTAGCTAGATGCGGTTGGTGTAATTCTCAATTGGCTAAAGGGGTTTGTTTAATCAATCAAGTCAGTTGAAGTAGTCTTTGCTAATTTTCAATGAACACTACTCCAAATGACAGAGTTTTTTTCTTGTATTTTTTTTTAAATAATGAGAAAGAAATTACTTCCATTTGTACAATTTTTAGCTATTTTTCGATAGTAAACTTGTAAATTAATTTGTTAAATTCTCCGCATCCTCTAGCATTGATTAAATTGGAGTAGTCTGGAAAGCTAATTGAAATACTGGAGTATTTTAAAACACACCCCCCCCCCCCAAAAAAAAAAGAAATAAATATAGGGATTGGAAAGGGGAAGGATCGCCTTAAAAAAACAAAGAGAAAAAAGGCTTTTTGGGGCGCGGGGTGTGTGCCAGAGTTGTTTATTTTATTCCTTATTTGCTTAGGGAAGAGGTTGCAGGTCTTATAATTTCTCCATTAACTATCAATGACAAATGATAGGATTTCTTCTTCTTCTTTATATATATATATATATATATATATTGCAAGGAAAAAAGAGAGAGAGAGAAAGAGACAGACTTAAATTTAAAGTTGCTCTTTTAAAAGTATTTTAATTAAAATTTTAAATTAAAGTAAAATGTTAAAAAATTAAATAAATAACAAAAATATAATATTTTAAATTAAATGTAATTTTTAATAATAAAAAATTAAGGAAATTTTATAAACAATTTTTTTACAATTAAATTTTTTTTACCTTTAATAATATTATTATTTATTCTTAAAATTTTTTATTTTTTATGACGTCTTTATATAGAACTCTATTATTTTTAAGTAAAAAAGAATTGTAATAAATACTAAAACTAACATGACATATTAACTTTTTTTAATCTTCATCTTTTACCCATTTTTGTCATATTATATGTTTTGTCATAAGCAATCTATTTGCCTTGCAGTGCAATACTAGTTTCTTAAAAATGTGAAAAATAACGTGTGATTAAAATTTAAAATGAAATTAGATGTCGTAAGAGTACATAAACTTTGGATTTTTATTTTTTATTTTATGGTTTATTTTTTCTATTTATAGATGATTTAACTATAAACTTGTAAATTAATTTTTTACATTCTCCGCCCCCCCTGCACGAAAATCAGGGCTCTGCGAATAAATTAAATTTAGGATATTATTAAAATGAAAAGCTAACTGAAATACTTAATAATTTTTTCCCACTAAACTAAACTAGATTTAGGGACTCACCACAAAACAGTTTTTTTCTTTTTTTTGGGGGGGGGGGGTTTCTTCTCCCGGAGTTGTTTATTTGGTTCATTGTTTGACTTGGTAGGAGGTTTTCACTTTTCGCCAATTCTAGATTTTTATATATTTTTCAAAATTTACTCCAAATTTACGTAACCTAGATGTCTTCAATCTATTACATGTTGCAATTTTTTTTCCATATCTTACTTTGAGTTGACATTTTACAATCTTGAATAACACATGTTACTATAATATAATAACATAATTAGTGATTTAGTATATTTTTATATTTACTAATTAAAATTTAAAATTTTAATTATTAAGGACAATAAAAATTAATATATTTATGATATATTTCGTTAAAAAAAGAAATCCTAACACATGTCTGGACAGGTTGAATCTATTTGGAGCCCATTGATGATTTTTTTTTTCTTTAAGCAAATATGAATCAATCCATGACTCAAGTTAATTCCTGTTGTTTAACTACCATTTTCAACGATAAAATAATTTCGAAATTTTGACCGAACAAGATTGGATTCGAAATTGACGAACACAATCGGATGAATTTTTCAAAAAAAAAAAAAAAAAAATTCTAATTCTAACCTCCGTTGAAGAGACGCAGCTGAAATACCATTGAATTTTTCAATGCCAGGGACAAAAGCTCTTGTCTGAATGTGATTGTTTTGTAGGGAAACAAGCTTATCCGATGCTAAACCCGTTTGGTCAAAAAAATATATATATATATAAAAAAAAACAATACATCATATGAAAGGTACTTTTTTTTTTAATTATTTTGACTTGTTATTAAATTATATATAATAATGAAAATGAAATGAGGTGCAATGAGTAATAACTTGAAGAGACTGACTGTATCTTTAAAAAATTGCTCATAGAAGTAACATTGCGTTAAAAAATTTACTAATAATTAAAAAAACGAATTCAAGGTAATTAATAGAGTTAAGCTCGCAATGGAGGTTGATGTATTTTATACTTCTGACTCCTAAATATTAGAGATATAGTGAATATTCAAACTTTTATTTTTTAAGAAAAATTGATTGGCTTCACTTTTGATACAATAAACAAACATAGAAAAGCTCAAGAAAAAGGGGCATGAGTGACGAGGGCCATCCCTTTTCAGATGATATTTTCTTATTTTCACTCTTTTTATTGTTGAGAACAAGGTTAATTTCTAACTTAATTAATATATATTACCTATATAATTTTTATTTTAAATAATAATTTTATTAACAGATTACTTAATATAAATCATGTAAACAATTTATAAAAATAATTAAATTTTTTAATATAAAAAAATATCTCGCAAATATATTAGTAATTATACCTATAAATTGAAACTAAATTAATTTTAAATTAATTTCTATTTAACCAATTTGTATGTAAAAAACTCACTA
Organism: Bruguiera parviflora; assembly: GCA_019804595.1. Taxonomy (NCBI): domain Eukaryota; kingdom Viridiplantae; phylum Streptophyta; class Magnoliopsida; order Malpighiales; family Rhizophoraceae; genus Bruguiera; species Bruguiera parviflora. The sequence continues at coordinate 5,797,025 of CM034058.1, forward strand.
CTCAAATACTATTGAATCAAAGTGAATTTTTCACACTCAGTTACCTTGTTAATGAGTTTGAAACCCTATCCTTTCAAATAAACTCTTTTTATATCTGATCATGGTGTTAACAAGTCTAAACATTACTCTCATAATAGGGTTATATTGCGCATTTAATTAATTTCATTTATTTGGATGTATAATATGATTGAAAGGACTCAAATCTATACCAATATATATATATATATATATATATATATATATAAACACATTAATTACTATTAAACTACTATTTCAGATAATTAAAGCTCCTCGATACTTTGACATGTCAAAGCTTTCAACTGAAAAAAAGCAGGTATATTGTTGCGACCTAGTTGAACAATCAAGCCATCCTCTCTTGACCTAGTAAGACATTGTGTGACTTTGTTATAGTTTAGAACGAGATAATTCACAGCCTAATTAATTAATAACTTTGTAATTTCTATTTTAGGTGATAACTTAATCAGAAAATCGCTTAAAATAAACTCATGCAAAAAGTTTGTATATATATATATATATATATATATATATAAATGTAAGCCTCCTGACATTTTGACATGTAAGAGCATGCAACCGAAAGAAATAAAAAGGAGAAGAAAACAGGTATATTGCTGCTGAATAGTTGAACAACTAGCACGACCTCTCTTGACAAGATTCGGATGAATTTTTCATTGGCTACGTTCGCGAGTTTGGTCTTGTAATTCTTGTACGCAAGCCATGCATTCGCGCAGTAAAACGGTGCTGAATTGGTCTTTTCACTCTTCTCCTCTTCTGCAGGCCATCCACTGCCGCTCAAACATCATGATCTTCATCAAAGCTGTTGTTATTTAAATAACACTGTCGTGCCAAAGTTACCAAAGTTTTAACCGGTTCATCGATTTATCGTCAAATTAACCGGTTCATCCATTTTTCTGGCTAATTGATAAAGCCTCTGATTTTTAGAAGCTAATCAGGTTAGCCATTGGGCCAATTCTCAATTTTTCTGGTTCGATCAGCTAGTCTGATGCGATTTTCCAAACGGTGCTCCAAAAGGGCACAAGAATAAAGAGAACAGGCCTATAGAAACGCCATCAGCCCGGACGATCAAATCGCTGGCCTTCAACCTAGCGGACATGCACGCCAAGCCCATTACCCATCTTTCCAACAACGTTCGTTATTTCATTCGTTTTCGGATGAAACATATTTAACACAAATATGGAACTAAAATTAACCGTGTTCTTAGGCCTTCGAATCAAAAACATGTAGCTCAGATCAGAATTAAGCCATTAAGGTTGCATTCGCTCTACTATCTGCACATTTATTTGCCAGCCGATACCAAAAACCAACTACCTAGATAGACAAATTGCGGCAATTCTTGTTGAATCAAGCACTAAAGGTGGCGTAAACATGCTACCTTACGGGACAATTTTGAACTATTAACTTGCTTGCTCAAATGTCGTCACCCAATAAAACCCAATCACTGATCTTTTCTCGCTCAAAACATTAGCTCAGAACAGCCTATATATATCCCCAGAACTATGACCCCGAATATACAGACTAGACATTTTGCAATATA